>MJUU01003344.1:162831-199303 GCA_002080025.1 Modiolus philippinarum | reverse complement strand
TCGGTTGTCTCTTTAATTTCAAGTTCACTGGGGTAGATACGATGTAAATATTCTTTAAATTTTGGGTTATTAAGAGAAAGTACATCGTCTATATATCTGAAGCTGAAATTAAAAGTTTGGGCTAGCTGTTTTTGTTTCTGTTGTATCAGCCCTTGTAAAAACTTTGCTTCATACGAAAAAAGGAAAAGGTCAGCTAAAAGAGGCGCACAATTTGTTCCCATAGGAATCCCTATTGTCTGTTGAAAAACACGGCCAATGATTAAAAGATAATGTTTAATGGGAATTCTAGCGTGTATTTCACTAAAACTGACATGCAGAAGTTTATTTAAGTAGATTAAAACATTTGAAAAGGTCTCTTTTCGACTCTTCTGTCCGAAATTCTATGAAAAATGGGAATTTTCCGTTTTTCGGAATTTCTGCTGTTTTGACTTTGAGATGCAAATACTTCATGAAATTGATATATAACTTGAAAATGTTGATTAAATATCGTTTCATCATATCTAAACGATTAGAATGTATGCTTTTAAGCCTTTTAGACTAACTACAGTCTCATAAATTACAAATATATTACCCCTTATCATACATATTCAACACAATTTATTTCATTTTATTCAGCTTGAAAAACTTTTAACATTGTATAAAGGTCCAATGACATATCACTTTCAAACAATAAAACACACAGAGCCTCCCATATATCAAAAATAAGATCATGCGCCCGGTTTATGGGCAGTATTCAGCGATTTAACTTTGAATTTTGGAAAATTCTGAAAAACTGAAAATTCCCATTTTTCACGATAATCGTCCAAAATATTCAATTTACCAATATTTTGGTGTCAAAATTACATATTATGATGTATCAAATGCATCTTTTGCAAAGGAAGTAAAACATTCGTATGCTTTGTTCATTTATATGTACAGACTGTCATATTTTGAAGATTTTTAAGTTTAATTTTGTTGGGGTAGGGGTAAGATTTTCAGTATTTAGAGACAAATTGAACACTCCTTATTTTTCTAAACAGTGTTTTTAAATAACATATGTATCGGTTAAGACATTAAATTGGCATATCTGCAGATAAATCCTCCAGATTTGCCACATATAACGATTTAAAAGTGAATTTTGGACAAATCTGAAATGCTAAAAATTTCCATTTTTCATTAATTTTTGACAAAATTTTGAGTTTAAGCTGACAACTGGGATTTGAAATACCAAATCATGATAGTATTCATGCAATTTTGTTATATGCAACGCGGAATTTGCGTGTAGTGGTTATTTTTATCCCAACATAGACAAAAAAAATTGACAATTTTGGGGGAAATGTGTTTGGGTAGGGGTAAGATTTTTGGTATTTAGAGTCGCATATAACACTCCTTGTTTTTCTAAACTATGTTTTCAGACAACCAATGTATTGCTTACAACAATTAATTGGCATATCGGCAGATATATTCTATAGATTTGATATATATTGCAATTTAGCAGTGAACTATGGACAAATCTGAAATGTTGAAAATTCCCATTTTTCATCAATTTGGGGAGAAATATTGAAGTGTAGTCAAACAATGGCTGTTGAAATACCAAATCATGATGTAATCCATGCAACACTGTCATATACAACAGACATTTTGCATGTTCTGGTTATTGTTATGTGGACATAGACCAAAAATCACCAATTTCAGGGAAAATTTGTTGGGGTAGGGGTAAGATTTTCGTAATTTAGAGTCACATATAAAACTCCTTGCTTTTCTAAACAATGTTTAAAGACAATTTATGTATTGCTTATGACAATTAAATGGCATATCTGCAGATATATTCTACACATTTGACATATATTGCGATTTAACGATGAAATACAGACAAATCTGAAATGTTCAAAATTCCCATTTTTCATCAATTTTGGGAGAAATATTGGGTTGTAGTCGACCAATGCCTGTTGAAATACCACATCCTGATGTAATTCATGCATTATTGTCATATACAGCACATGTTTTACGTGTTCTGGTTATTTTTATGTGAACATAGACAAAAAATAGACAATTTCAGGGAAAATTTGTTGGGGTAGAGGTAAGATTTTCTGTAATCAGAGTCACATTTAACACTCCTTGTTTTTCTTAGCAATGTTTTAAGACACCAAATGTGTCGCTTGGTACAATTAATTGGCATAGTTGCAGAAATATCCTCCAGATTTGGCATATATAACGATATAGCAGTGGACTTTGGACAATTCTGAAATGTTGAAAATTCCCATTTTTCACCAATTTTGGGCAAAATATTGAGTTTAAGTCAACAAATGGCTGTTCAAGTATAAAATCATAATATAATTTATACAACATTGTCCTATACAACACACATTTTGCGTCTTCTGGCTATTTTTATGAGAAATAGACAAAAAAATGACAATTTTAGAGTAAATTTGTTGGGGTAGGGGTAAATTCTATTGATATATGATGTATATATTACCTAAAAACGGCCATTATTTGTTATGGTTGTAAAGCTAATATAATAAGCATTCATTTGATACCTTTTTTGAATGATATTTATTCACTAAAAAATAATATTAGGCAAAAGAAAGACAAAACTTATTCAAAAACGAAATTATTCAAAGGTCCCTGTATTTGATATACTTGAAAATAACATTTGGTCATTTAAAATATGTTAACATTTTCTTTACCTGTTTTATATTGAAGAAAATAGATTGAAAAGCTAAAAACATGCAATTTTCAGAATCGGGAATTGAGATGCACTTCGGGTTCTCTAGACCATCAAACTTACGCAATTTCAATGAAAATAACAGTTTTTGGTCAATATTTTATTGGGGTAGGGGTACGTTTAAATGCGCTATGGAACGTATTGGGCATAAAAATTGTAAAAACCTGGGTTCTTTGTAAAGCTCATACAATAAGCAATCATTTGTTACCTCGTTTTTATAACTTGAAGGCATTTTGTCAACATTTTGAAGCCACTGAAAGAAAAACTTGAACGAAAAACGAAATTTTCCTAAATTTCGGTAGGTGGGTCTAAAAATGGGCCAAATTCCACAAGTGCGTGCAGGTTATGCTCGTGTTAACATGTTTTATTTGAGGAGGGGATGTATGCAGACTTAAAAAAATGGTTGAGGTTCGGAAGTGGGGGGGGGGGTGCACGGGGGGGTTATTCCAGCCCATGCACTACTATTGGTAAGGACAAATATCTGTGGATGCACTGCAGACTTTAAAGGGATAAAGAATACATTTGTTATAGAAAAATAATTTTTTTTATGACATAAGCGCCTGTGAAAGCTCTCCAAAGAGTAACCCCTTATTAGCACCAAAGATAAAGATAACACGGAAATCCATAATCTAAAACTTATCAGGAAGAAATACTCATTACCAAAAATACCGGAATAGAATATCAAATCTAGTACCAAGGATATCCATCGATTGTAATATATGAATACGGGACTTCTGAGTCGTGTTCAAATCGAAATAAATTTCGGATACTACACAAAACAACGGCAGTAGAATACCGAAGGAACAAAGCACAAAATTATACAAATCAAAGTCCAGAGACAAGGCAAAAGCAAGAACACCAAAAGACGGAAGACCAAAGACACCACATGACCACAAAACACACAAACATTACATATACAACACAAAAAACTAAAGCCATAACAGTGTGAACTCTCAACAAACAAGAGTGACATCAGGTGCTCCGGAAGGGTAAGCATGTCCAAAAGAAATCATTACATCAATACAGTGAGAGGGAATCACTTATGAATGAAATCTATTGAGCTAAGGTTGGTTTATATTTAATCTGTTGTAGCGCTTCATGTTAATTGTTTATCGTGAATTGAAATTAGTTAAAGAATTGTCATGTAGGAACAATTAAAAATATCCCCTTCAATTTCAAATGTATTTTGTGTTTTATATGGTCTAAATTCTTATTTTGGATTCCAAAAGCATTTTAAGTTATTCCCCATGAAAATGAAAACTACAAAATGAAAATTATACATAAAGTTCCAGTCATATGCTGAGTAGTTATTGTTTTACGCTTTTTGGTCCCTTAAGGGCATGTCCCCAGGGGTCATACCAAATGTCTGCTATCATTAGCAAATAAGATAAACATAATGAAGCTCTTATAGAAAGTTTCAGCTTCCAAACATAAATACTTCAGAAGATTTTTTGCATCTTACTGGATAACTCGAAATACAATTTCGCTCATTATTCCGCCCTGAAGGCAAATTTCAAAATTCCGAAACCTTCGGCACATACAACTTTAATAATGTTACTTATACTCTTAAAACGAAGTTTCTGCAACTTAAGTTGTAGGAGGAGTGCTAGCTGAATCTTTTTTTTTCGTTTATCGGACCCCCTAGAAGTCATGCCCTGAGATGTCATACGAAAAATCCGACGCCCTCATTGAAGTTGCTTCATAAAATGTGAGTCGATTCCTGACTTTCAATTCTCTAGCCCAAATAGCCTTGGAGATTTCTTCGATTATTGGATATCGCGAAAATTCGTTTTCGCCCATAATTTGCCCCTAGACAGAAACTCCGAACCCTAGCGCGCTAGTGATGATTATACTCTAGTAAGTTTCCAATTTGTATCTCTTATAGTTCAAGAGCTATTGGGGAGCAGTACACACCTACGTACGTACGTACGTACATACGGACGGACTGCATTACATAATTCGCCAACTTTCGCTAAGCGGGGGATAAAAACGTTAGGTGTATATGCAGAAACTACGAATCAATTGATAAATGACCTGTTTTCTTTTCACCCTCGCAAAAGGAGTTAACACCGAAAATTTGTGCCGATTGTTTCTTGTACATACATTTTTTAGATTCGAATTTTATTTCATACTTTTAAATCGTTGTTCTCCATGTACGACAGCTTCATAAACGTTCTTAATTGGTAAAACATATTTGGCAAAGGTCCGTAACATAATATCAACATAAAGAATGTAACTATTAAATGAATTTTAAGTAATTTATTGAAGTCGGCTCAGATACATAGTGTTTCCACTTATACACAGGTACATTGGCCATCGATACAGTGGGAAGAAACTTGGTTAGTTGGATGCCCATGATTACCGTGTTGACCATGTTGACCGTGATTCTGGTTATGATGATTTGCACAGTGTGTGTGGCAATCACCTTTTAGGGTACAAGCTAAAAATAAAAAAAGGAATCTACATAACATAGTATTCTGCAAGTCCTCAAAAAGCATCTTTGCATAATGTTCAGAGTAAATGAAGTGAATAGGAAGGATATATACGACTTGGTTGCTTTAATATAATTGAAGTATCCGTTTGTCCCACGCTTGGCAAAAGCAATTTCGGACAATTTGTTTTATAAAAATATTAGAAGAGGAATATTCATTTCATTTATTGTTGCAATTTCAACTATAGACATGTCACTGTGTATCAACAACCACCGGATATACCGACTAATCAAGATCAAGCCAGGCAAAATCGAAACAAGTATTACCAAGGTAAGAAAATTTTACTTTTTCGCCTATAGTAATAGCCCAATTTATGAAGATTGGCAATATCCGCACTTCTAATGTAATAATGTGACACGTACACGTTTGTATTTGTTTGATCATCGTGTGTCAAATAAATGAAAAAATCCTTACAAACTCGTCAATAATATACTATTTATAAATGGGTATTTCCATAATGGCCCTGTTATGTTCGAGGTCTGTAATAATGGCCTGAGGATAGCTGTAATGGCACGAGGCAACGCCGAGGGCCATTACAGCATCCGAAGGCCATTATTACAGACCGAGGACACACAACAGGGCCATTATGGAAATACCCATTTCTTAAAACTTTTATTAACCAGATTAATTGGCTTAAATAGATTGATAAGTGAATGTAAATGTATATAGAATAATTTTCTGAAAATTCATTTTTTACATGAAAAGTCTTTTGTGGGATCACATATCAGAAACCAAAAAGTTGCTATATAAGATTTTACCCTGCTTAAGTACAAAAAACGAAAAAAAAAATTCTCCATACAGCTGGATTATGGTTTACCGCTGAAGTACAAAAAAATACTTTTTTCAGAAAATCAAGAAAAGATGTATATTTTCGGATCTCTTATGATGAGTTGATTAAAATGAGTGGTCACAAGTAGGGTCAAATATTTGCAACAAAAAATGAAAAAAACACACTTTTTCTTCATGCAGCTGCATTAGGATTTACCGTTGAAGTACAAAAAAACATTTTTTTTTTCAGAAAATCAAGAAAAGATGTATATTTTCGGATTCCTTATGATGAGATGATTAAAATGAGTGGTCACAAGTAGGGTCAAATATTTGAAAAAAAAAATTCTCCATACAACTGCATTAGGGTTTACAGCTGAAGTACAAAAAGAAATATGGTTTATGAACATAAAACTACATCGGGTAAAATTGATAAAAGTAAATAGTGGTATGAAGTGAGAGCAGTTTCTTTAAATCTCATAATAAACTTCTGTGTCGTGTGATCAATAATGGCCCTGTAATAATGCCCTGTTTTCTGGCTGTAATGGCCCTGCTTTGGATCTCGTAATAACCGGCTGTGAAAATTTCTCCCCGATAATCACCAGACAACTTGTTTACTACGGCTAACATATCGTATTATCTGTTTATAAGTAACATATCGTATTATCTGTTTATAAGTATTATCCTCGGTCTGTAATAATGGCCTTCGGATGCTGTATGCCTCGTGCCATTACAGCTATCCTCAGGCCATTTTTACAGACCTCGGAAACATAACAGGGTCACTATGAAAATACCCATTTAATAACTAGTCTAAAGTACGGAAGCCCTGGAGGGACATTTTTAGTTAGCACTTATGACTTATTTGTTATAACTTATTTGTTAGATTTAAGGAATAACAATTAAGTGATAAGTATTAAGAAATAAGGAATATGAATTAAGGGGGTAGACCTGCGTAAGTCTCAAACTTTCCCCTGGTTTATTTTTTTTTTATAATATTTTCAGTATTGAATCTACATATGTTCATGTCGACTTTTATCAATTTTCAACATTTATTACCGTTCCGTTTTCTGTCTGTTGTTTATTTGGTCCGTTCAGGACTTGATTTTGGTGTATAAAATTTGCCCTAGTTAAATTGTATTGTATTGGGTATAGAATTATTTCAGATGCAAAATTCTGTAGTATAAACATATGTGAAAGTAAGCATAAATAATGATAGTTAATTTCTATCGTTTGTTCTGAAGGGCGTTTTTGACAGTATAGATGTAAATTTTTACTCTATTTTGATCAGTATTAAACACTTCTTGTAGGTTCATCCAAAAACTGAGAATAGAAATAAAACTAGTTTCTGTAAAATGTATTAAAATTTTAGAAAATTCTATCGTTCCCTTTTATGTAAATTTAGAAAAAAAAGTGTGAAAAAATCAATAAAATTGCCGAATCTATGCTTTAAATTTCCTCCCTTTGAAGAAATCTGACTTTTCGCAAATTTTTATTATTTTTAGATATCATTGAGTAAATGAACTTGTTATAAATAAATGGATTGTTGTTTTTTTATGACAAATGAATATTTATTTGCTTTTTGAAAAAAAAATATTTACAATTTCAAATGTCTGTAACCAATGTATTTGTATTTTTAATATGATAAACATTCTATCTTATTAATACTTATCAATTAACTCTTATTCCTTAATTCTTACTTATTACTTAGCTAGCTTTTATACATGCACTTTAAAAAGTAATGATGTACCCTATATGAAAAAGAAAAGAAATGGGGGGTAAATGTCAAGGAGAATCTCCTATTATGAATACTTATCACTTAACTCTTATTCCTTAATTCTTATTACTTATTACTTAATTCTTTAAACTTATTGCTTAATTCTTATTTTTAAAATCTTAATATTATCACTTAATTCTTATTCTTCAGCTAGCTTTTGTACATGCACTTTAAAAAGTAATGATGTCCAATGCAAGTAACTAGTGTATTTGTATTTCTCTAATTCTTGTTCAAAATAAACACTTATTGATAATATGACGTTTTCATTAGAAATATTATATTCAACACCCCTTTCAATGAATGGTGCAAAGATACACATACCAACGATGATAGCAAGAAATTTTCGGCATACTTGAGACTGGAGACTACGGAGATCACTTTACCTCAAATAAATTGAGAATGAATTAGAGAAACAATCTCTAACATTTTTTCCCGGTTTATTACGATAATTTCCCACATCTCGATAGTTAAATTTTCACATTTTAAAGTTCTCGGGTAAACCTCGAACTTTAAAGTGTGAAAATTGAACTATCTCGATGTGAGAAATATACGTAATAAGCTAGAAATAATGTTAGAGACAATATTTCTTATATGATAAACATTCTAATTACAATTTTTCTGAGACTCATTTCCATCAAGTATTAAATAAAAAAAATCTTAACTCGACTGTTTTGAAAAATACGCGGTCAGTAATAAGTCTTAACAAATAAGTGATAACAAATAAGTCAAAACAAATAAGTGATTACAACTAAGTCAAAACAAATAAGTCACAACAAATAAGTCATAAGTAGTAACAAAAAATGTCCCTCCAGGGATTCCGTACTAAAGGGATAATAATTACGTAACAAGTATTAACTTATAATGTCCCTTCGGGGCCTCCGTAGGTGCATGGAATCAGTGTATTGCTTGATTGAAATCAATTTTCTGTAACGCTCATGAAAAATAAAAAAAAAGATAGCTTTATATTTTCTCTTCCTGATGGAGAAGGTGATATACATGTACTGCTTTATCACTGTCTTTTCAGCCCTGGTTGTCATATACTTTTGACTTATTTGTTAAAATCTATTTATGTTGTTTTTGAAAAATACACTCTGATTCGAAAGTCTAAACTGAAGAGTTGCGGATAATTTAGCCCGATCCTCAAGATTCTAATAAGATAAATGACAAAGTCCAAAAAAGCTTAAAAATCTTGAAAAAAATAAATAACGAAAAACTAAATAAATGTAGCACGTGTACAATATATACTGAAGCATTCATGCAAGTTTCATCAGAAAGTACCCAGTGGTTTTGGAGTAGATGCGTATAAGGGTTAAAATTTTGGAGCCATACAGACAGACAGACGGACAGACGGACGTACAAAAGACGACAAATAGTGATCCCTATGTGTCGAGCCTGCAGGCGACACAATCATGAATAAGTTATAACTATAAACTTATAATTTCCCTCCAGGGCTTCCGTAGATGTCTGGAATCAGTGTATTGCTTGAAGTGCATTATCACCAATTTTACTGTAACTCTCATGAAAATAAAAATGTTATTTCATATTCTCGCTATTAAGGATAAATATAGTTTCTCTAATTTCTATCCAGTTTTCACATTTCCTGAACGGTGTGGAAACATTTGTTCTCCTCTCTAGAAAGGAGAACAAGTTTCGTGAAATTTCCCGCCAAATTTATTCGGAATACAATCCTCGGTGTTTTTCCTTCAATCATTAAAGAAACAGTTTCCACAACTTAAACACGTTAATTATGAAATTTCTCACTTCTCGTTAAATAAATTTTCGAATGTTTAAAAGCTCGGCAAGCCTCGCTTTTAAACATTTACAAAATTTATTTAACTCGATGTGAGAAATTTCATAATCAACTAGTCCTCGTTATGGAAACTATATTTCTCCTTCAGGTATAAGAGTGTTAAAAATATTTCTTCCCTCGATATACATGTAGTACAATTTTGAATTTCAACATTCAAGCTTTCGTGCATATTAAAATCCAAATTTTACTATAGTGATGGAAGAGATATTAAGTCACGACCGAGCTGAAAGAGAAATCCCTTTTCCCATGTATGTAAAATGCGAAAAATCTAAAATGGCGGGAAATCTGTCGCAGAAATTTAAACAACAGCCGTTGGTTAAAAAGTCGCGTGCACATTCAACCAATTGCTGAGAATGAGTAAATAGGTTTCACATCTCGTAAGACTTGTATATCGCTTGTTATCAACCCTTGCTATTTAATTACAAATAATAATAAAGTCGCTGAAGCTCGTTTATTATTATTCTGTAATTAAATAGCTCTAGTTGATAACAAGCGATAGACAAGTCTTACTCATTAAGAAACCTATAACATGTATAAGTAGCAACAGTCAATACGCATCGTTAATTGAAGAATTAGAATATAATTTTGGCTGTCTGGTTAGCTCACTGAATGGTTATTACTGTCTGGAGTTTGTGAATAAAACTTTACCTTTAAAGAATGTTGCCAAACCTCTTTTTTGTCAGACAAAAAGTGAAATGTCAAGTTTCATGAAGCATTTTGAACATCACTCGAAACTTAACAAAAGGCTCACATATGAGCCTGTATCGCTCACCTGGTGGCTACTGATCAAATAGAATTTCCCACGGGGCTTAATGATAAATATGAGGTGACAGTTAATTGGTAGAAAAGCCAATCATCTTTAAGATTACTGTAATGTTAAAATGAACAGTTCTTATCAATTTGATGTATAAAATGGTTTTCAAAAAGTAACAATTTAGAACATTTTTCCATATGGTTCTATATTTAACTGTACTCCTCTATGGCGACCATTTTGGATGTCTGATTGGTATCAAATATTCAGATTTTGTAGAGGACCTTAAGTTACCTTATAAATATCGACTTGATATATGAAACGGTTTTCAAGAAATAGCAATTTACAACATTTTCCCATAGGCACCTATGTTTGACTATGATCTGCAGTGGGACCATTTTTGATTTTTCATGGGTACTAAAATCATTTATTTTTTGAATGACCAACATGTTACCTTACCTAGTTTGTGTCCATTTGATGTATGAAATGGCTTTCAAGAATCAACAATTCACAGCATTTCCTTTAAGGTCCTATATTAAACTATGTTCTCCGCTGGCGGCCAGTTTAGATTTATGACTACTACAAATACATTTGTTAATATCAACTTGATATATAAAATGGGTTCAAGACTTAGCAATTTATAGGTTCCATGTTAAACTAAGGTCAGTAGTGACTGCCATCTTGGACTTATGATCGGTACTAAAATCCTACATTTCTCTAATGACCATCATGCTACCATGACCAGCTAATATACGTCAATTAATGTATGAAACGGTTTTCAAGAAGTAACATTTTACAACATATGTTTCGATGTTAAATTATGTTTCATAGTGGTGGCCATCTAGTATGAGATGCTAACTTGTTGAACATATGTAGAAATTGTAGTTCTTGGTAAGCTGATGACTTTTATCATTCAAACTTACCTTTTTCTCAAATCGTTTTTGACATATATGACAAAATGTATAAAAATTTGACAAAAGGGCAGTAACTACTACATTTGTATTCAGTTTTTCTTCAAAATTTCTAGATAACTACATCTTGGTATGCTGATTTTTTTTGCAATTTAAAGTTGACTAAATCTGTAATAATTTTTCTAATAAAAAATTTAAAAAACATATCAAAATTTTGAAAATTGCACGAAACAAGGTAATTTCTCCTAGACGTGTCTTCAGATTTCCTTCAAAATTGCAAGGCTGGTAGATATTGTTATGCTTAAAATTTTTATTTTGTTAAATTTTCGATATCTGTAAGAGTTTTTGACTTATTTGCGAAAAAACAGCAATTTACCCCTACGTTCAATTTTTAGCAACAGCGGCCATGTTTTTTGGTCCTCCGACTAATAGAATACAATTTTGAAACTGCATGCCATGGTGAGGATTCTAGCCAAGTTTGCTTAGAATTGACTCTGAAGTTTCAAAGGAGAATATTTTTGAAATTATTGACGGACGACGGACGCTTAGTAATGGCCATGAGAGCTAAAAACTAAACTTAAAATCGAAATTACATGTACTCACTATTGGTTAACTGTGTACCACAGGTGCAAATGTGGTTATCACACACCTTTACCAACCCTGTCGCACAAGTAACATCTTTGCACTCAGTTGCCACGTTGTCATTCGGACAATCTGTACTAAACACAACACCTGCAATAATTACATTTTTATAAGCTATTAATAACAAGTTTTATGCTGTTTTGGAATGATTGTATATTAATTCTGTTCCGTATATATAGATATATACACTTTGTATAGGAATTAACTTACGATTTTGTCCAAAGTTCGTTTGTATCCTTTTAATAAATTAGAGGCTCACATTAGTATCGTATCAGTAACCGGGCCATGACCTTGTAATAATCCGATAGGCAATCAGTCTAACAATATGTTGCCACTGACTTCCATCTTGGAAGACGTATGAACATAATCAATACAACTGTTTTAAAAGGGGCCACCCATATACTTTGTACTATTGAGTCCATTGTTTGTTTCCGTGAAGACTTCTGAATGCATAAATCCCGTAAGGTCCTTAAATCCCGTAAGGTCCTTTGCGAACTATGTTCTCGGCTGGTAGCCAACTTGGATAAGATATGAACATTAAATCACAACTTTTGAAGAAAACCATCGATCCAATTACTATTATGACCAAGAATGGATCTAATTAGATCAGTGGTTTCGTAGAGGATCTTTGAATGCATTTTACATAGGGTCCTATGATAAACTATGCTCCCCACTCTCACCTTGAACCTAAAAATAACAAACTCTAAAGGGGAATATATAAGAACTTGTGACCAAGTTTGTTTCAAACTGACTGGATGGTTTGGAGAAAAAGATTCTTTGAATGCATTTCCCATATGGTTTCTATTTTAATAATGTTTACCACTGGCGTCAATTTTTGATGAGATACGAACATAAACTAACAAACTTTAATTCGGACCACCCCAAGGACTATTATGACTTAATTTGGTCCCAATTTGCTCGGTGGTTTCGAAAGAGGAGATCTTTGAATGCATGTCCTAAATGGCCCCTATGTTAAACTTTATTCTTAGTTGGCGGCTATCTTGGATGAGGTGCGGTCAAGCTGGACAAAATTTTTGAAAGAGACCACCCAAAAACTATTGTCATCAAGTTTGGTCCAATTGACCAAGTGTTTCCAGAGAAGAAGATCTTTGAATGCATTTCCTATAGGGTCTCAATGTTACACTATATTTACCGCTGGCGGCCATCTTGGTTGAGGTTGTTCTTGAAGTACAATCTTGGTCACATAGGGCGGACATGTTTGTGACGTAGGATGGACAAACAACGAGCAATAAACAATCTAAATACCGGAAATCGGATATGGTCTATTGGTTCAGTGCTTTTAGAGAAAAAGATCTTTGAATGCATGTCACATAGGGTCCCTATGTTAAACTATATGTACCGTTGGTGGCCATCTTGAATGAGGTGCGGACACAATTTTTGAAGGGGACCACCCTAGAATTATTATGACCAAGTTTGGTTCCAATTGACCCAGTGTTTTCAGAGCAGAAGATCTTTGAATGCATTTCCCATAGGGTCCATATGCTGAACTATGTTCCCTGCTCGCCGCCATCTTGGGTGAAGTATAATAATAAAAACCAAAAACTTTGATGAGGACCACCCCAGGATTTTTGTCACCATGTTTGATTAGAATTGGCGTAATGGTTTTACATAAGAAGATCCATGAATACATTTCCCAAAAGGGTCCCTCTGTAAAACTATGTTTACCGCTGGCGACAAACTCCGATGAGGTGCCGACAAGCCGGACACAAATTTTGAAGGCGACCATCCAAGGACTGCTGTGATTTCGTTTGGTTGCAATTGGCTTCAGAGGAGAGGATCTTTGAATGAAAGTTAACTACGGACGAATGACGGACGCCAAGTGATGACAGAAGCTCACCCTTGCATAACCAGACGATCTAAAAACTGTATTTTAGTAAGAGAGGTTACTTCATCATAGCTCTGTTCCTATTTTGAATAACAAATTTTCAACATTTAATAACAACTATTTGGTCTCTGTGTCCCTGCGTTTCTGAATCAATATTATCAAAAATTGCAAAAAATAGTCCTTTTTAGTAAACAAAAGAGCTCTCCCATGTGATGATAATTCTAAATAAATATTCTTAGTTGATATACAAACGTTTTGTTAATTCTTGAGATAATGTTGATCAATTTTGTTTCTCCCTCATTTAGATTATCAAGTAAAACTTAAATTTAACAGTCTTTGTTTTATTGTTTCTTGCGTAATTTTTTTTCCGGAAAATTGAATGTCGTATCTACTCAATTTTAAGCAGAAAATTATATCTCTGTGGTAATCTTGCAAGGGTTGGTTGTAGTTCATCTGCTTGCGGTTCTGGAAATCAAGTAACCATAATACAATTATTGACTTTGATATGGGTTTCTGCTTGGATTTATCACCCTGAAAAAAAGTCATATTCACCGCTCCAAAAGCGAGGTGAATATTACTGTTTGCAGGTTGATAAATCCCTGCAGCAACCTATTTCAAAGTCAGTAATTGTTTTATTGTATGATTATAATACAAGGAAAGAAATAACGTCATCATTATTTATTCATTTGTTAGTTAATTTTTTTTATTATTCTTTTGTAATCTATCTTAACAAATTTGAAAGTTTGAACAGACTAAAATGAAAAATTAATCCAAAAATACAGCTCTCTCAAATTAGATTGACAATGTGAATCTTAATATTTTAAGCCCAACTCGGGTGGACAGTCATCATAACCTGTAGCTATTTATAGCACATTTGAGGTTGCCATGATACATACTCGTTACCTTTCAAGTGGTTTTCAGCCAATTAGAAATCAGAAATAATACAATCATATAATTATAATTTTAGCGCATATTTATTTTAAATAGGGTAAATTTTCACAAATATGGCAATCAAATAGTTAAGAAAATGGGTCTGGTAATCAAACAATTATTGAAAATTATATCTTGCTATTAAATACTCACGAAGACACTACTTAATAACCAGTAGCCATTACCATAAAACTAGAGGCTCCCAGGAGCCTGTATCGCTCACCTGGCTTTCAGTTGCCACAATCATGGTAACATTGTAAGTTATACAGTTGATCTTCAGTCTCTCAAACTTTAGTACCACGAACACTACCAATATCTTGAACAGTATTTAAAGTCTGATCATTTTTTACTATATTCCTTGGGCTTTTTTGACAAAAAACGTTCTTGCTAAGGACCACTTTCGACACCAGTTTTGAAATCGAGACGTCATTTTGTAAATGGCGGTCAAGGAACAATTTTCAACATCGGTTTTGAAGTCGCAACATCAATATCTATTTGAAAAAAATATCATTGAAATAGGACAATTTTGAAATTTCCCGGCTTTTTTGGCAACTATTTTGAAATTGGCGGTCAGCAAACAATTTTCAACATAAGTTTTGAACTTGCGACATCAATACCTATTTGGAAACCAAATTTCATTGAAGTCGGACACGTTAAATTTTTACGCCTTTTTTGGCGGCCATTTTGAAAATGGCAGCCAAACGAACAATTTTTAACATCAGTTTTAAAGTTGGAACATCAACCTACTTAGAAACCAAATTTCATTGAAATCCGACAATGTTGAATTTTCCCGCCTTTTTTGGCGTCCATTTTGGAAATGGCAGTCAACGAGCAATTTTTAACATCAGTTTTGAAGTTGCAACATCAATACCTATTTTGAAACCAAATTTCATTGCAATCGGACAATGTTGAATTTTCCCGCCTTTTTTGGAGGCCATTTTGAAAATGGCGGTCAATGAACTATTTTCAACACCAGATTTGAAGTCGCCACAGCATTGCAAACATTTCATCATTTTACACTTAACCTTCATCTTCTATAGTTTTGGAAATAAAAGACGGAAACTGCGAATATTTTAAGAATTCGTTGAAAAAAGGGCAATAACTCCTACAAGGATTTATGGATTTTCTTCAAAATTTCAGGGTAAGTAGATCTTGATATGCTGAGCATTTTTTCAATTTACACTTGACCTCCTTCTGTTACACTTTTTGAAAAAAAAATAAAAAATGCAAAAAAAAAGTGCTTAACCTGGTGATGTTTCAGGTAAAGTTTGGTTAGCATTGGCCCAGTAGTTTCAGAGAAGATTTTTTAAAAAAGTTAACGGACGGACGGACGACGGACGCCGAGTGATGGCAAAAGCTCACATGGCCTTTGGCCAGGTGAGCTAAAAATCGAACTATAAAATTTGTCATAAACTAACAATAATACGAACTGGAGTAAATGCGCATGGGACAAAGTCTTTTCAAGTGCATAGTATAACAGTTCCAGACCATACGCGTATTTGGAACGTATGACCATTCATATGACTTACGATTGAAATCGATGGCAAGTCTTTTTATATGTGAAAAGGACTGAAGATAATTAAAAACTCCTATTGCTTCAACATCAATACAATAAAACAATCATGGTTAAGATTTACAGAATATTCAAATTTGAAAAAAAACGCTTTAATTCACTCATGTGTCCAATAGGCATGAAAAAAATCTTTTACGATAATTTCGGCAGAACTGAGTAGACCTGCATTTACACGCATCATCAGAGTAAAATTTTGATACCAGAATCTGTCTTTGGTTGTTCTAGTCGTCATTCCGTCTGAAAATTGCACTTTTTTACGACTATATTTCACGCCACAATTTTTTTCTTTAGTTACTAAGAAAGGTTCTGTAAACATCTATCAGATCGTTTGTTTCATATTTTGACATATTTATTCAAAAGGATAAATTATAAACTATTAATTAATCTAACTAGAGGCTCAGACACTGAGCCTGAACCACTCACCTGACAAAATGCTTACATCAGGTGATGAAAGTGATGTTTATCCCATAGGATCATATGTTAAAATATGTTCTGTGCTTTTATCACATCAAAGCAAAATAAGAAATCATAGTTTGACTGAATTTGCTTCAATAATTTCAGCGCATGTGATGAAAAAGATGTTTTCGTATAGGGGTACCATATTAAACCAAGTTCAATGTTGGAAGCCATTTTTTTTGTCGGATTCCAACAAAATGAGCAATTTTTGTAAAGGACCTTCCATGCATCATTTCTGTAAAGTTTGGTTGAATTTGCTTCAATAGTTTCAGAGTAGATTTGAAAATGATATTTTTCCAAAAGGTCCAATGTAGTAACTAAGATCTGCGCTGGTGGCCATGTTTTTTATTGGATCATTACAAAATGAGCAATCTTTGTGAAGGAACTTCTATACATCATTCCTGTAAAGCTTGGTTGAATTTGCTTTAATGGTTTCAGAAGAGAAGATGAAATTATTAATTTCCAGTAAGGCCAATGTTAAACTATTTTCCTGCTGGCAGCGATGTTTTTGTCGAATCAGACTAAAATGAGCAATCTTTGCAAAGGACCTTTAGTACACCATTCCTGTAAAGTTTGGTTGAACTTGCTTCAGCAGTTTCAGAGGAGTTAATGAAAATGTGATTTTTCCTATAGGGTCATATGTTAAACCTAAGGCCATGTTTTTTTATCTGATTAGAACGAAATGAGCAATCTTTGTGAAAACCTTCCATACATCATGCCTGTAAAGTTTGGTTGAATTTGCTTCAGTGGTTTCAGAGGAGAAGATGAAAATGTGAATTTCCCATAGTGCCAATGTTAAAGTATGTTCCGTGCTGGCGGCCATGTTTTTTGTCGAATCAAAATAAAATGAGCAATCTTTGTAAAGGACAATTAGTACATCACTCCTGTAAAGTTTGGTTGAATTTGCTTCAAAAGTGTTAGAGGAGAAGATGAAAATGTGATTTTTCCAAAAGGGTCCTATGTTTAAACTAAGTTCCGCGCTGGCGGAAATGTTTTTCATCGGATCGGAACGAAATGAGCAATCTTCGTAACGGACCTTCCATACATCATTCCTGTAAAGTTTGGTTGAACTTGCTTCAATGGTTTCAGAGGAGAAGATGAAAATGTGAATTTCCCATAGGGCCAATGTTAAACTATGCTCCATGCTGGCGGCCATGCTTTTTGTCGAATCAGAATAAAATGAGCAATCTTTGTAAAGGATCTTTAGTGCATCATTCCTGTAAAGTTTGGTTGAATTTGCTTCGCAGTTTCAGAGAGGTTGATAAAAATGTGATTTTTGCCATAGGTCCTATGTTAAAACTAAGTTCCACACTGGCGGCCATGTTTTTATCGGATCGGAACGAAATGAGCACTCTTTGTAAAGGGCCTTCCTTACATCATTCCTGTAAAGTTTGGTTGAATTTGCTTCAGTGGTTTTAGAAGAGTTGATGAAAATGTGAAAAGTTAACAGACGACGGACGACGGCCGCCGGACGACCGACGCCGAGCGATGGCAATAGCTTTGGGTCAGGTGAGCTAAAAATTAAGGAAATTAATTTACTTACCAACGAAAACAACGAGTAACAACAATACAGCTTTCATTGTGATTACTGAAGAGCTTTATTACAAGACAGACGAGACGGGCGAATTCTGTGGGTTTTATACTACAAAAAGAAGTTAGTGTGTCAAGAACAGACAATCAGATAAGAAAACAGCTGTTGTGTTCCATGAAAACCAGTCCAGAGTTTTGCACTTTCATGTTATATAACGTCGTATTTAGAAATGAAGAAATTTTGAAATCACGCTTCTCATGAATGCAATCACGATATTGTTGGCCACAGACTATAGACACAAACAAGTGTGGTGATAAGACTTTTTATTCAAATATTCTTGCTAGTGTTAATGTTTTGATGGGCGATGTCCTTTATTTTGACATGGCCGGTTTTGACCCAACCCTTGATTGACTTACGGCTAGTGTGACGGATGCCGCTTAGCGAAGCAGGACATGCTTACCCTTGCGGAACATCTGATGTCACTCTCGGTTTTAATGGGAGTTCACAATGGGAGTGGTTTTAGTGTTTTGTGGTGTTTTGTTTATCCTGCTGTAAAATTTTTGTTTTGTCTTCGTTGGTCATGTCCGTGCTACTGGTTTGGCCTGGTTGATGCTTGAATACTTAAGAGACTTACAACACAGCTTTCCAAAATTTTTCCTTTGTACTCTTTTGGGTTAGAGAAGTAACACGTACCATGGATTTTTATTGGTTTTGTCAGAGGGTAAGAAAATGGCAATTCCAATCAGCTACAAATCAGAATTTTCAAAACAATATATACCTCACTGATCGTGTGACGGGTGTCGCTAAGTGGAACAGGACATGTTTACCCTTGTTCCATGCCTTTTGACTGTCTCTCACATTCTTGTTTTGTCTTTGTTTTTCTCTGTTGCCGTTTTTGCTATGTCTTTGGACTTCTGATTTTTGTGATCATCACTTCCCTTGGCCCTTCGGTATTCTACTGCCGTTGTTTATCACCTTTTCGGAATTTGTTTTATATTTCTTATATAATGCTTAAAGGAATATTCAACAATTCTATAATCAACCCGAAATAGGGAAGCTGAAAGGTATCCTATTTAAAGTGCCAGGACAAAATGTTTGTACTAAGTAATAGTTAATCAATGTGTATCTCTCTGCACAGTCTAGAATCTGCGAGAACGCGAGGTGAAAGAAGTTCTGGTCATAAGGAAGAGGATGAAACTGAGGTTCCCGTTGCTAAAGAAGAAGAAAAAATATTTCCCCGTATTCCGGTATATTTTCATTCCAAAATCCCAATGTCTTGACTTCGATATGGCGATATGCCGATCTTATCGAAATTGTATCTTTTATCACTGTGATCATACAGTGATAATCTAAACCAATATATTAATTTATCTTGTCTGTCCCTTGCAAGCAACAGAGAAAAAATGTACGAATCGGTGTACAGCAATAGGTGACTAATTAAATATGACGTCCATTAATCCCTCCTACAATCCAAAGCATTCGTGCTGTGACGAAAGAAGCGATGGTTACTAAATTGAAATTATCGGCGCTGGACATAGGGTTCTAAAACGAAGGAAATTCTCAGTAACTATTGTAGTCTCTACTAAACCTGTTACTTCGGTCAATAAATTCGGAATAAGCAAAATAATTTTGAAACTTATTGATAAAATAAGGGAGCCGATTTTTGAAGTGGTCATCGAAACAATATCCAAGAACCAAACATCATGTTTGCTTTTAATTGACATTTAATTTGCAGTTAAAAATTAGCACAGTTATTCGGAAAGAAGACAACACAAAATCTACATTTGAATAAAAAGGATAACAAGAGACGAGACACCTACAATGGCTGAAAAAGACAACTGCATACCACAATCTACCGAGAAAAATAAAAGAATTATAGACAAAACACAAACGTAAACATCGATAGGAACTCGGGACAGTCGGACTTGATACAAGCAAAAAACAGTGGTAGGATTTAACCGGTTTATCGGTACCCAAACTTCCCTTTTATCTGTCCTGTTTCTCTATAGTATAATAAACAAAGGACTAAAAGCCAATACAGGTAGACTACTAACTCAATCCCAACCAAAAGTCACCGAATTGATGCGTCAAACCAATTACACAAACCTTTCTCATAGTTTGACTCCAGCAAATAAAACATCCTAGGATTAAAAATGAAAGGAAATGGAGAAAATGTGCATGAGACTAAACCTCTGAATACATGTAAAACAACGCTTATATATTGTTACAGTTTTTATTAGGCTTGTCACTGGGAGTCCATATTTTCCAGCCATTATGAATCACAAAGTACTTAAGCTTAAAATATCGATGTTTACAATAGAATCAATTCCGGGATTCTTTCTTCGAAGAGGCACATTAAAATTTGTCGTTTCGTGAGTTTAAGAGATTTAATTACTTTATGAAGAAGCTATACTATTTCAGGGTTGCAAGTATGGACAAGTTCTACGCATATCGCAACAAAATTTTACAATGTCAAAAAATTGTGTATTTGTAAAAATTTGTTATTTTTTCAATGTCAAAAAATTGTGTATTTGTGACAACTATTTTGAGGGAGTATCTCCCTCATGCATAGCTCTGTCCTTAGCTAAATTTTGGCTTCTCTTTTTAGATCATTTTGGTTATTTGTCCTCTGACAGCTTTTACACGTTTTTCGGTAATGGACTTCCAAATGTCATGGTTTGATCTGCACCGATGAGACATAAGTTGTCGAAATGCGCATAGGCAGAAAATAAATTGACGGTGACCTCGGTATTTTGAACAGAATTCCCGGAAACATCAGACAAGATGAATACAAATGCCTTTTTGATCTCGCTTGAGGGGGTGAATATTGTTCATCTCTAGTTGAAGACCCTCAGGCGACATCAAGATGTAGACAGAAATAAAAGCCATGTCCTTGATAAACTGGAGTTTTCTATGTATCGTGTGTGTTTTTGTCACATGTACATTCACTCCATATCCTTTCATTTTTCCTAAATGGAATCGTCACTGTTGTAACCTTACACGAAATTTTAGTGTAGGAAGCTAGTTGGTCTTTATATATTTTAATATGGAATCAGATTGCACATCCACACCAACAATCATCGAAATAATGAAAAGTGAGAAATTAAAACTTTAAGCAGAAAATGGTGTATATTTTTGTAATGAGTCATGCTCCGTCATTTTCACAAAAGTAAAACAAGGTCACAATTGAATACTAATTGTGGAGGAGGAACCCCCTTGTGTTAAATTTGCTTAGTGAATCACAGAGTCGGAGAAAACAAGCAAAACACATCTATAAGTACATGATATTGTATTAAGAAGGAAGAGAACACACAAACACAGTCAATCAATGAAAAAGAAATTTGCTGCTAATACTGCTGCCACAATCACCGATTGGATTCATTGACGATAAAAATAATGTCTCAATTACCTTAAAAAAATCTTTTGACGAACACTGAACGTAAGGGACTGGAGTACTAAATAATACAGATATAGATAAGAATTTTAAAGTCATAGATAATGAAACAAAAATTCTAGGTTTGCATTGGAACATTACTTAGACATGTTGACCACCACGCAAACAAAGGGATTATATACTGCATATTAGATCATTTTCATTATTTGTTCTCTATCAGATTTTACAAATTGTGGGTTTACGGTCTTCCCAATATTAAAATGTGATCTACACTGAAGAGACATAAGTTATAGAAATGGCCATATGCAGAAGTTTGATTTACAGAAACTTAGGTATTTTGTTATTTAGCAAACGACAATTGTCTTTAATTTATGATCTGCTATTGGACCAATATTGGACCATTTACTATTTGATATTTGATATTAAAGCAGACATAATAAAAAGATGAATTCGAATGGGACAAGGTGTTCCCGAGTGACAGGTTAAGTTCATGGCGTGATATGAATTACAAATATCGAAGTTGTAAATTCAGTTTCAGAATCTGTAGATTGTCATTTCAACACGATATGCTTCTTTATTGCAAAATATTTGAAAGATTCATTGGCGGATCCAAAAGGGGGGTTCCGGGGGTTGGAACCCCCTTTTTGGACAATCATGTATTTTTTTCTTTATTGCAAAATATTTGAAAGATTCATTGGCGGATCCAAAAGGGGGGTTCCGGGGGTTGAAACCCCCTTTTTTGACAATCATGTATTTTTTAATGAATATCCTGATGTTTTACTAAGAAATACCCCCATTTTGGTGCCTCGCTCCGCTCGTCGAAATTTCCATTCACTTATAATTGGAACCCTCTCTTTTTAATTTGTCTGGACCCCCATGCATGGAGAATATAAAGACAACAGCATAAAAAAATGGTAAAGGAGAAAATTTAATCAAATGGATTAAATAATAATAAGCAAAATAAGCTAAGGACAGGGATAAACACATCGCCGAGATACTCCTTTGTTGAAAAAAACCTGAATTTTCAATGTTGCAAGTTGAAAAATAAATAGCAAAATACAGAGAAGTTACTGGACGTGTATTTTCTGAAAGTATAGAAATTGAAAAGCGAATTAAACAACAGCAGTAAAATACCGAAGGAATAAGGGAAGTGATGATTGCAAAAATCAAAGTCCAAAGACATGGTAACAATGGGAACACAGAAAAACAAAGATAAAACAAGGACGCAAGGCAGCCACAAGGCAGGAAATATGACGACATTGAACTAAGGGACTCATAGCGTGAACTCCAATGAAACCGGGAGTGACATTAGGTGCACTGGAAGGGTAAGCATGTCATGCCCCGCTTACGACACCGAAAGCTTATAAAGATAACAATTAAATTCTGTTTTCAGGCCATAATTATAGTACTTGAATACAGGGTTGGTGAATACCCTCAGGGATTAACATTCCACTATCAGAGACATTAACCAAGTGGCAATGAATAACACAATACAGAAGTTGATGTAAACTTTATTCCTGCAGCTAGCCATTTTTAACAAATTATGTCTCTTCAGTTCCGATCAAGTCACAACAAGTGATTAAAGTTTAGAAGGAACGAACAGTATGGAAATGTCAAGAGACTTTTTTGATTAAGAAAGCATGGGAGAAAACAGAAAAGGAAAATCTCTACTAGAATTAAATGTTTATAGACGTCAGCAAAAGTTTGTACGGAGTCGGTGCTTAGTTAGTAAGAAAAAAAAAGTTTTTTGCTTTTTTCACTAAAACCCTGCTCCGAAATATTTTGCCAAAATTACAGTTAATGTTCACTGACACCGGATCCTGTAATACTGTATACAAGTAACTCCTTTTTAATGTAAGAAAAGACAGACTTGTATTTTATATTTAATTCCATGTACAAAAGATATAAAAATAGAGCAGTGCTCAAGGTCCCCCGCCTTAGAGTTGTATGTTCCTTTTACCTGAAAAACGGTACAAGATAAAAAAATTGTTTGGGGAGAGTTTTATTGCATTTTTCACGAGGAAGCATTTGCAAAAAACCCCATCAAAATCCGATGAAAAATTAAAAAAAAATTTTTTTGGCACCCCCACCCCCAACACATTTGACCCCAATTATCTTGAAAACGGTAAGAGATACCAGAAATCTGTTGGCATATGTATGAAAGCATTCATTGAGAGGAATCTAATGGAAAAAATCCCATCGAAATCGGATGATAAAAAATAAAAATTTCCCACACGGATCAAATTTTGGTGCAATAAATTCTATTTTTAGAAATTGTGACCTTGACCTTTGACCTACTGACCCCAAAATCAATAGGGTTCTTGCCCTTCCCTATTCCTTCCATCTGTATAAGTTTTGTTTCAATCGGGCAAGGGATACTCAAGTTATCATCCGGAAACGAAATCCGGAATGACGGAATGACGGAAAGGCGAATTCTATAGTCCCCCGCTTTCGCGAAAGGCGGGGGACAATAAATTCGTTGGGAGTCGTGTAAAGATTAAAGAAACGACAAGGGCGTCTGAATGGGAATGAGTACGCACACGGTATCTAATCCCACCGATATTTAAACTACGGATAGATCATCATATCAATTCATGAATCAAAACACATCTTGGACTTGGACTGAAAATTAAAATAGTTGGCTCAAATTGTCACCTCGTTTAAAGTGAGAAACGATACTTCAGACGACAGTTATAGACGGACGTGTTCACGTCAGTACATTAGAATCAAATTCAAAAGAATAGTGCGGAATTTCAAAATAATTGGTACTGAAAAAAATCTACATTTAATCAATCATTGCCAGTGACATGTTTTGTTCTTAGATCTGAAACATTGTAAAAATTAAGACAACATTTTACCAAGGAACGAATTGAATTCACCAATGCGAAATTATTCAAAAGTGAAGAATATTAAGTGGCAACACAATTATTGCCCACAGATGTCCCAAAGAAAGCACTAAATTTTGAACGAATCATCAATGTTGATTCGGGTATAATTTGATGTGCAAGAGCCGAGCACAGCTCAAGTTTAGAGGGGATTCCTAAATTCTCCATTTCATTACCAAGTTAACAGATTTAGTCGTATGGCTTACTTTCTTGAAAATACTACTATCGGCAACTGGAAGGACAATTAATCAAATCTGACATTTTCACTGTTCAATGCTAAACCACATTGTTCACAATTGCGTACAGTGTACAAAATCAGAGGACAAAAGTACACCAAACTAGATCCCAACATCACTACCGAGAGACGGGGAACTTTCTATAGTTACATTACGAAAAACGGTGTGGGTTTCAGCCCTTGTTTTATGCTTTAGTTTTGTGGCGTTTTCTGTTATTTTTGTCATATTGTCTCTAATTGTATTACATCTGAATTGCCATGATTTTAAATGTTTTTATATGAGAATTTCTCCTTTTTTTTGTTTCGGTATCGTTTGACGTTATATTAGACTACTTACCAATAAAGCATTTGATTTCATTTGATTCGACACTCCAGATTTTTCGGTTGCACAAGAAATTTGATGTTGCTTTTGCCTTTGGTGCTATTATTGGGAGACAGGTGCTCATATGGGTTTTGAGGTCGAAATAGATGCATCAGTACCAGAGGGGAAGGACAAGATTTAATTCCTGAATAACTTAAGAAATATATGTCGAAATATCTCCTCTTACCATCAACATATTTTCCTGAAGTATAACGTAACATACGCCTTATGACAACTATCAATTCATGAAAAACTTATTCGCCTTTAGCAGTTCAAAATTTATTAAACGTGCACTTTGTGAAGTAAAGTTTAAACAATAATTATATTAAATATCAACATTTTCTCATTTCTTTTTCATCATAATAAATTGCTACTAGTTATTGTCAAAGTGTTTAAATAATCGTAACATACCTCAGTAAAATCCACTCTTATAATTAGTTGTGACAAACAACCAATCAAAGTGTGCCATTACTGGGTAAGCATCTCAAAAGTCAATTAATTATTCCATAAGCTCAAATATAGTTTCCACAACGAGACCTAGTTGATTATGAAATTTCTCACATCGAGTAAAATAAATTTTGCAAATGTTTGAAAGCGAGGCTTGCAGAGCTTTTAAGCATTCCAAAATTTATTTAACGAGAGAGCTAGCTAAGGACATAATTTCCGTTGACTATGATATCAAGCCTTTTTACATATGAAACTTCCATTGAAATACTTCTAAAGAGATTTCGTATAACATCATCATTTATGAAAGAAGAACATGATATTGTGCAATGCAAAATACTGCCAATAAAAAATTATGAAAAATTGTTTTAATTTGGTTATTATGTAAAATATTTAGGAGCTGTTCAATATTTTTATTTCTCGTCTCTCATATATCATAAGTTACTTCGACAATGTATTTTTGCTTACTTTATCTTACGGTCGTATTTGTGCATGGTATCGTATGTTATTCAGGTTCAAAACGAAGTATATAGCATGACATAACCTTGATGTTTATTTTTATTTCCCGAGGCACAGCCAAATTAAATATAATAAACATCCAGGGTATTTCAAGCTGTCCACCCGTCTATAACATGAACTAAATTCATATTCCGATGATCAGCTCGGGAACGTGAAAAACACTCCTTTAGATTACAAAATCTTTTTTTATTGTGTGTAATGACGTTGTCGATTTCCATGAGAACTTATATAACTTTGCAGTTTTCCGATTATATGTTGACATTTTCGGGGAATTTCATCCTATCGAAAGCAGGATTAGATCTGTAAACCGGAATAAATATATATATATATATATATATATATATATATATAATATTACATGGCATTTTTCATATCAAGCCCTTTATCAGCCCTATGTCTTATATCAGCACAAGAGCCCAAAAATGACATGTAATGATGTTTTTATCATATACTTTATCTATAGAAAAAAATCAGACAAATACATATTATGACCATCCTGAGGCTGGCACAGGTTAACAATATCCTTCCTTTTCTATATACATGTTTGTATCAAATCTGCTGCCTTTTCTCCAATCATGATACATGGTGCATTTGGAATACCGGAAGTCAAATTTCTCATCACAGTTCCGTCAGCTACACGTAATCCATCAATTCCTTTGACTCTAAAAAATAACACATTTCATAAGTAAATCTCTTAGTATTCGCGTTTAAAGATTAATTTTGGCTAGAATCAGTCATTTTCCATTCTACTTTATAACCATATCTAAAAAATCTTCCAACTAAATCCATCGGCACTGTAGTAAACAACTTTGCCATCTTTCTTGAACAAATATTAAAACATTCTGTTTGTATTACTATAGTAACAGTAGTGATATATTGGCGATGGTATAAAAGAACGACTCGGTATACAAATAGGCCCGATCGTTTCCTCATATAAGGTTTTGTTCATGTCCTTATCTTTGAATGTATTTTACTAGTAAATTCATTTTTGAAATTTTGTATGTATGATTTGAAAATCTTCAGGAGTTTAATGACTATATTAATCTAACACCAGGATGAGTGCCAGACCGAAAAATCTCAGAGACCCAAGGGTAAGATTTCAAGTACTCGAACGAAGCTTGCTCACCACCCCAAAAATCAACAAATCACCATCGAAACGCCATTGTTGACATCAGTGAATTACTACCCTTTTCCCGTCGCTATAATGCATGGAGCACGCGTACGAGTCCGGGGTTATTTCTGTGCCAAATATTTTAGCCTTTATGACGTGTTTTTGTTCAAATTTTGATTTTCAAATGCCTTCGATTTTTTTTATTAACTTCAATTAAATGATATACTTTTCGATCTATATAAGCTTAGCCAAGTATATTGTTATGATACAATATTGGCTAGAATATTTGCGTGTAGCTTGTCTTACAGACCCCTGTGTAAGACAGGAAAATCTTGCACCGCGAAAACAATGGGTTCCATTGTCCGAGTTGGGGAGAAATATATATCATTAACGTTACTGAAAGGGGTTATGGCACCTCATCAGAAGTTGTAATGAAACTACTATATTAACAAATTCTTACTTGAGCTCAGGATCGACAACTGCAGTAGGGTCTGATTTGGATCCCATACAACAAGTTGATACTGGATGGTATCCCGTCATACCCCAGTTCCGGATAATACAATCCAAGTAGTCATCTGAATCAAATTCTACTTGATCGCATATACCTTTAAAATCTAATCTATTCAGCTTTGCCCGATCTCCTTAAAGGCACGTGTATTTTCTAATTTCCGTGCAGTTCTAGCACCTATTGAGATAATTACAAAATAGAGATCAATTATAAAACATATCTAATGCATTCTAACATGTTTGGTTAAAGATTATGTCATAATATTCAGCGTTTAAAATACTTGTGCTATTCTGCTTTTCATTCATCTTCCCACGTGAAGTTTTTGAGGTCCATGTCCATTTCCGCATTCCCTTAGCCTCGACAGATTTGGCTTATATTTTCTGTCTATTTCTCTACCTCCCAAAAAAATTAATGAGCCAATAAAATCAATAGAAACGTTATTGATTTGTCTGGATTCGTTTTAATCATGAGAAGTCCAAAGAAATATAAATGACTTCTGTCAAAGATTATGAATTTCATTAGTTCAAGCAGCCAAGGAAATATAAGACAACATATGTCAATGGTGTGTGGGGATAGACCTCAAAGTTACAGTACATAGGCATTTGATAGGCTCTGATCTATTAATGAATTGACATGCAATTTCATAAATAAGTATCTCTTATTTTCAATCTCATTTCCTATTCTTTGCATTAGCTCTTATTGTGTGGTATACAAAGAGACTTTGAAGTTTGAGATCAATATGAGTTAGTGATTGCATTTTTCAGAGAATTTCATTGATCGAAAGTTAGGTACAGGAAAGAAATCGACAAATTTTATATCGCTACGTATACTCCCGTAATGGCTCGTTTATTTTATTTTGAAATTACATAACCCCAGTTGGTATTCAACGATCTACATTTTTTTCTCTTTTAGTATCTAAAAATTCTTATGAATATGAACAAAATAATAATAAAGAAAAATACAACACAATTTTGTTCAGTACTGGAAATCTAACATCAATTTTACCAAAACAAAATACAGGATATCTTGTTCGGAGCCGAATTGTAATATCAGAAAAAATGCACATAACAATAAAAGGACATGGTGTTAATGCACACGAGACAAAGTCTCTTCAAAAGAACGGTAAAGCTAGTAATGGAACAGATAACTAAATACCGAAGACCTTTCTATTTTATTGTGCCTTCAAAAATGAGCTTTGCTCATACTTCATATTAAATGTAGGTTCTAGATGGCCCTAGCATCGTTTTGAGCAAAATGTCTTACAACAATGTCTCAATTAACTAATGTTACAACGATGTCTCAATTTACTAATGGATTGTGGATCGTTAACAAACATGAAATTAACTTTGCAAAGTGTTCACTCAGTCGCTGTTATCCGTTGCGCGACATAACTGTTGAAATACCAAATGTAATTTTAACCTGGAGACGGAATGATGTCTCCTTGTCATTTACCCCATTTCCTTTCTTTTTCAAATGTGTTCTAGATTTATTTGAGTTACGTGTAAATAAAATATAGATGAGGTGCAGTTAGAGCAAGCTTAGTTCTGTCATGATGTACTTATTCGCGTTACATTATATTATTCTTTTTTAAAAACTTTTTGCACGTACTGCATGTTTTTGTTTTTCCTGCACTGTATACAGAATACATTCTTCGTGCTATTCCTGTGCGGTTGAACAAAACAAAACAAATATTTGTTCTATTATGATTTGGTTATTTATCGAACCTGCATTGTACAAAACACAATCAAAAGTCTAAATTCTTACGTGCAGTGTCACAATAAAGTTTGTAAAAATGCTACAATACCGGCTATCAAGCTTTTAACATCATAGGGTTGACAAAGGTAATTTGGGTCAATTGTAGGATAATCAAACGGATCTTTGCTTTGTAATCGAACTGTCCCTGTACATTTAGGGTGAAGTTGAATAACAACAGCTGTGAACTCCTTTGTACTTGACCTAGACTTCAAAAGTTCTATAACCTGAAAACAAACATGATATTTGTATCAAAACTTATATCAATCTACATGGTACGTTGATTTTTCTTGATCAGTGTGTACACATACCGGTATAGCGTTCTTGGTTGATAAGAAAAATATATTCAAAATAAGAATGATTATTTTCAAAATCAGGGGAAGAAGATATTTTTTGTGATTATTTTTTCTACAAGAGACTCAAATACCGTATACTGACCATTCAATAAAAATGTCCCAAAAGAAGCACAACTGTATTGTTACACCCACTTAAATAACATATTGATACAATATAGAAACAATATAATTGTTTTATCATTTTTTGATAATCATAAAAAATAAATGGCGACAAACCAATGAAGCGCGACTTTATCCAAGAAAGATTTGAAACTCGGCATCACAGCATCATGAATTTTTATGGTGATTGATTATGAAGCATTTTCTGTACTTTCTATTTAAAGAATGAAATGCTACAAGTATTGGGTTAGATTTCTGGATATTGCATATTTGCATTTTTATTAGAGTAAATTCGCAAGAGTCAAAGTCTCTACAATTACATGGTAAAACAAAGCAATGGAACAATGCTTTTATTGTTGTTCTTTATCTCGAAGTCGCCAAGAGGCTTTCAACAGGCCTATGTCTTCTGGTGTAGATATTTTCTTTAAAATGAGAATCCTTATGTATCTTTAAGTTTATATCCGAAAACAATACACAATTATGCACTTTTACTACCCGGACATGTACATTCATCAGTGATTACATTATTATAGTGGTCAAACAATAATTCTCACATGTATTAATTAGGTCAATACTCATTGATGCAATAATTGCTTTTAGTTTATCTGGCCATAAATTAACTTAGAAGTATCCATATGTGATTACATAAATAGTCAGCAAAAACAAAATGTGTTTGTGTACCACTACATATGCCTCAGCACCTATTTTATAACTTAACTGGAATCTTAATATTTTGGTAAGAGTTATCGTTCTTTACAGGCAAAACATAAGCACATTTTGAGCACTGTGACCTTGACCTTTTAACTAACCTAATTTATTGGGACATATTTATGTCCCTCTTGACTAGATCTATGCACTTCCAAAGTATAATAAGTCTGTCTTTGATAGTTCAAACGTTATAGACAAGGTTAAGTTTCGGACGCACAGACAGACGGACAGGACAAAAACAATATGCTCCCAATCCTCGATCTGGTGGCATAAGAATACTCAAAATATATATTTACATGGAAACAATGGATTATTTTCTGTGCGCATTTATATGAAAAGACAGGTAAGCAGTTTTGAAAAAAAGGTGTTACGCAACATTAATCTGCCTTAATAATATTACTTACAGATTTGTTTTGGTTTAGGGGATAAGCAATTTCAAGAAAGTTATCGTCTTGAGCATGGCTGAAAAATTCTATTTGGTAATCTGGATACAAAGGTTAATTTTTGTCTCTATCTGGCATCCTGTCAAACATGATTCCCTCCAAACCACTCCCAGTCCATAGACCTATAATGAATCAACCAAAGACACGTACATATTCTATAGTTTTAGTTTCTGTGGATTGAAAGAAAAAAAAATGCAATGCCATATCAGAATTTTATGTATTTTATGATAAGTTAATGTTTGAATTCATTTCCTCATTATTTAACCTTTACAAACCAGATGCAGTGTTGAAATAGGAGTTCTGGTGGACTGTTTAAGTCAACAATTATGCAAATACTCTAAACATAGTAAATGTTATAATCTTGCAGTATTGCACTCATTTTTTCATGGCATTACATTTTCTTTCTCTTATTCGTTTTTTCAACGAAAATGTATGCAGTTAGGTATCCTTTTATTCTCCTTTTATTCAAATAGTTTCCTAGTTATAGAATACTTGGATGATAATATGTTATTTATATTTTTGTGCGACTTTGTAAACACTGACCAACTGCTTTTCATACAAAATATGAACAAGGTGATTTCGATTTAGACTTAGGACAATCATCCTTTTAATGCATGAAAAGCAGGAGGTCGCTTCACTACCAGCTTGTTTACTTGCTTTATGATCTTTTGAGTTGTGCTTTGCTCTGAACTGAAGACACATAAGTGGTCAAAATTTAATCTGCAGAACCTTCAGTAGGCAGTTATTGTACCACTGGGTCGATGTCACTGCTTGTAGAATTTTATTGCCAATTTGAATAAATCTTGAAGTGAATATGAGACTTGGATATGGTTGTGCTATTTTTTGTTATCTTGATATTCCTATAAAATCTTCTGTTCAGGACAACAATTAACTAATAATATCAATTATAAGACCTTGACTCTAAAGTTCAAGGCTCATCATCTTATTAGCTTTTACACCTTTTGAGGATAATGGACTTCAAAATGTTTTGGTTTGATCTGCACTGATGAGACATAAGTTGTCGAAATGCGCATGTGCAGAAATTAAATTAACAGTAACTTCGGTATGTTGTTAGTTATACCACTGGGCCAATGCCTCTGCTGGTAGTCTGTTAGTCCCCGAGGGTATCACCAACTCAGTAGTCAGTACTTTGGTGCTGACCTGAAAACCGACTTTATTGAAATTTGCAATATCTAAATTTTACAAAGTTTGTTTAAATTTAAGGAGTATCTCCCTCATAAATAGCACTGTCCTTAGCTTATTTGCGGCTTTTCTATTTAGATACTTTTGGGTATTTGTTCTCTATCAGCTTTTACACGTTTTGAGGTTAATGGACTTCCAAATATTTTGGTTTGATCTGCACTGATGAGACATAAGTTGTCGAAATACGCATATGCAGAAATTATATTAACAGTAACTTCGGTATTTTGTTATTTATTACCACTGGGCCGAGGACTGTTAGTCCCCGAGGGTATTCACCAACCCAGTAGTCAGTACTTTGGTGCTGACCTGAAAACTGACTGTATTGAAACTTGCAATATCTAAATTTTACAAAATTTTGTTTAAATCTATAAGGAGTATCTCCCTCATGAATAGCTCTGGCCTTAGCTGAATTTTGGCTTTTCTATTTAGATACTTTTGGTTATTTGTTCTCTATCAGCTTTTACACGTTTTGAGGTTAATGAACTTCCACATGTTTTGGTTTGATCTGCACAGATGAGACATAAGTTGTCGAAATACGCATATGCAGAAGTTAAATTAACAATAACTTCGGTATTTTGTTAGTTATTACCACTGCGCCGATGCCTCTGCTGGTGGACTGTTAGTCCCCGAGGGTATTCACTAACCCAGTAGTCAGTACTTTGGTGGTGACCCGAAAACTGACTTTATTGAAACTTGCAATATCTAAATTTTACAAAATTTTGTTTAAATCTAAGGAGTATCTCCCTCGTGAATAGCTCTGTCCTTAGCTTACTTGCGGCTTTTCTATTAAGATACTTTGGGGTATTTGTTCTCTATCAGCTTTTACACGTTTTGAGGTTAATGGACTTCCAAATGTTTTGGTTTGATTTGCACTGATGAGACATAAGTTGTCGAAATGCGCATATGCAGAAGTTAAATTAACAGTAACTTCTTCGGTATTTTGTTAGTTATTACCACTGGGCCGATGCCTCTGCTGGTGGAGTGTTACTCCCCGAGGGTATTCACTAACCCAGTAGTCAGTACTTTGGTGCTGACCCGAAAACCGACTTTATTGAAACTTGCACTATCTAAATTTAACAAAATTTTGTTTAAATCTAAGGAGTATCTCCCTCGTGAATAGCTCTGTCCTTAGCAGAATTATGGCTTTTCTATTTAGATACTTTTGGTTACATGTTACACGTTTTGAGGTTAGTGGACTTCCAAATTTTACACGTTTTGAGGTTAGTGGACTTCCAAATGTTTTGGTTTGAACTGCACTGATGAGACATAAGTTGTCGAAATGCGCATATGTAGAAATTATATTAACAGTAACTTCGGTATTTTGTTATTTATTACCACTGGGCCAAGGACTGTTAGTCTCCGAGGGTATTCACCAACCCAGTAGTCAGTACTTCGGTGCTGACCCGAAAACTGACTTTATTGAAATTTGCAATATCTAAATTTTACAAAATTGTGTTTAAATCTAAGGAGTATCTCCTTCATGAATAGCTCTGTCCTAAGCTGAATTTTGGTTTTTCTATTTAGATACTTTTTGTTATTTGTTCTCTATCAGCTTTTACACGTTTTGAGGTTAATGAACTTCCAAATATTTTGGTTTGATCTGCACTGTTGAGACACAAGTTGTCGAAATGTGCATATGCAGAAATTATATTAACAGTAACTTCGGTATTTTGTTATTTATTAACTGTTAGTCTCCGAGGGTATTCACCAACCCAGTAGTCAGTACTTCGGTGCTGACCTGAAAACTGACTTTATTGAAACTTGCAATATCTAAATTTTACAAAATTGTCTTTAAATCTATGGAGTATCTCCTTCATGAATAGCTCTGTCCTTAGCTGAATTTTGGTTTTTCAATTTACATACTTTTTGTTATTTGTTCTCTATCAGCTTTTACACGTTTTGAGGTTAATGGACTTCCAAATATTTTGGTTTGATCTGCACTGTTGAGACACAAGTTGTCGAAATGTGCATATGCAGAAATTAAATTAACAATAACTTCGGTATTTTGTTACTTATGCCTTTACACAACAATCAGTCACGACCCAGGTCATTAACGTACCCATATATTTATTGCTTTTTCTCATCCATGCTAATTTTAGTATTAAAACAAAATTGAAACAGAAATCTGTTTTTGAACTAGATTAAGACACCAATTAAATCATTTTGGCCTGAAAATAAATTACAGATTTTTATCATTATTTCTTAGTTTTCTACCTCCGCACTACCTGACAATATTGACATATAGTTTATTTCTTTCCATTATCACAAATGCTAATTTGATGTAAATGTCAATGTTTTCGCTAAATGGCATTTAATTAAAATATAATAAAAAGATAACAGGAAACGCCTACAATGGCCAAAAAAAAATAGTTTCATGCCACAATGTACCAAGGAACTGCACAAGAAAAAAAAAAACTCAATGAAAAACAAAAGACGAACGTAAACAACGATAGGAACTCGGAACAGCCAGACCTGGTACCGGCACTAGCAAAAGCCAGCGGTAGGTAGGGTTAAACCGGGTTATGAGTACCCAAACCTAAAGAACCTTTTATCTGGTAGGGTTATACCTTTTCCTGCCAAATTATATTGCAGACTTTCATACCAGGAATCACTGGATTCAGTTGATGCTCCTAATGCATTTTCTGTTGTGAATTTCATGAAAATGTGGTAATGATCTTGAAGATAATCTCCAACTGGTAAATCAGCAATGACTGGAATCTAAATGTAAATAAAGAGAACAGAATTTTAACATGTATGAAATGCACTATATTTCAAACAAAAGAAATTGCCGGTATTGAATCTTGGAGACTTCTTTTTCCACACGAGTGCATAGGGGCGTCCAAAATGTGAGTTTTATGAGTTTTAAAGATAAATATGTATATTAATTTTAAGTATACAAAGCGGACGTGGCGTTAGTCAGCAAAGTGGTTGGTAAACCATCCCTAAAGTATAGTAAAACAAAGGGTTGCGAGTTCTATAGCTAGTCACATATATGACGGAATTTTTGAAGGGGCAACAAATTTGGATTTAAGATTTTTAAAACAATGTGTTCACGCATGCAGAAAAAGTGCCCACTACTTAAAATTGGAGGCTAGTTTGAACAATAGCTTCGCAGGGGGTTTTGTGGTACAAAGAAACGGAGAACAGAATCTGAATATATCAATCTAGTGAATAAGCCATATCTTTTGACTTTTTGTGTCATATTTTTGGCATATGCTTACACTAAAATTTCTAAACTGGACGAGTTATACAGGACTCATAGGGTATGTAAGCCTCGTTTGATATATAAATTGCATCCGGAAGTTGTGTTTTGTAGAAAATACATGACTTTCCAAACAAAAATTTGAATGTTATAAGCTTTTCAAAAGCGTTTCGATTTATAGGAAAAAGTTTTCGGTCTGCAATTTTTTCGCAAAATCTTTGGGTCACGTGACGAGACTTGCATACCCTTTTAAATGATTGAAGCATCGTTATCAATGCTTCTGAGTGTGAAATCGTTCATCAATAATTGTAGTAATGGATTAAGGCGAGGTAATATATATAGTAAGGTAAATTATTGTTTCTCCTTTAACCATTCTCATCTTTGTTTTACTATCTAATTTTTCGATTGAGATCGTTTGAATCATTATATATATGTACTTTGAATAGTACGAAAATGTGTAAAAATCAAATCTTCCTTTCCAAATTTATATACAACAACGAAAAAAATTCTTAGGAAAAGTTGAGTTCCAGGAAACGACATTTGAATTTATAAATTGACGGCCTTAATGTTTTTTTTTCTTTTAAAATAGGAAAGTAATTATAAAACCGCATTACCCGTAAATCTGTAAGATGCTTTTTGGTCCCAGACAACATCAATACCAGACAACATCAATATAGCTGGACTGTTGATAGCACCTGCTGATTATATCACTTCTTTGTTGGCATAGATAGTAAATTTTCGGTTGTCCTTTATGACTTCTACACCTTCTGCCTTCTTGTTTTTAATTACAACCTTAAAAAACGAAGGAGTATTTTGCTGTAACTATACAGATACTATTTTATTACAAAATTTACTATTTGAAAATCTTTCTCATGCATGAATTTGGTGTTTCTGGTATTCCCTGCATGAGTGGTATTTCATGAATCAACTCATCTTATTGTCCAATTGATTTCTATAAATCTCCAGAAAAAAATTCTTAAAATTTTATTTCAAAAATTTTTTCCAATTTTTCTTGCAAAATATATTTATGTTATATATACGAACTCTGACAGCAATTTTTTTAAAAA
>MJUU01003344.1:145216-162246 GCA_002080025.1 Modiolus philippinarum | reverse complement strand
CATAAATTTAGATGATAGTAATTGAACAAAGTGTACACATGAGATATTTTCTCATGCACAAGTACACCATATCTAAGAAAAATAAAGAGCATACATCTCTACCACGGGGAATTGTTTTACCAACTCCACACTGCAATAAAAGACAAACTCCTGAATTAAATATTTTACGAAAGGATATGGAGTAAATGAACATGAGACCATAACACATATGTCAACTCCAACTGCAAAAATTATAATGAGCTGTATGGCCATTTCGGAAATTTATTCCTCATCAGCAGCACTAGAACCCAAATAAAGGAAATCCATAATTTCAAGAAATGTTTATAATGCATGAAACCAAACGAAATCCGAATAATCAGTAATATCAAATATATCTAAGGACAAAACTACGATGGGGGGAGTTAATCCTTCGGCTTTAGAATTAACATAAATTTAGATGATAGTAATTGAACAAAGTGTACACATGAGATATTTTCTCATGCACAAGTACACCATATCTAAGAAAAATAAAGAGCATACATCTCTACCACGGAGAATTGTTTTACCCAATGGATAACTTTTTTAATTACGGATAAAAAATTATAAAATTTGCTGTCAGAGTTCGTATATATAATATAAACATATTTTGTAAGAAAAATCGGAAAAATTTTATGAAATAAAATTTTAAGAATTTTTTTCTGGAGATTTATAGAAGTCAAATGGACAATAAAAGATACTGATAAAATAAAAAAAATGTTTTTGAATACTGACGGTTGTAAATTTTTTTCTGCAACTCACTTGTTAAAGACAAAACTTGTTCCTTTTCTGAAGTTCAATGTTTCACTGACCTTCTTGAAAAATGCATTGATACTGATATGTAAATTTTGCCTTTCAATAACTAGCCAAGACTTAGTTAGAATTGATTGTAATTGTAAGTAGTGACCTTCGTTGAACATGTATATGCATTGATGCTGATATGTACACTTTGCCTATTAATTATTTTCGTAGGGTTAGGTTTTAAGTCAATGTATTGCTACTGTTTTTTTTTTTAATTTTTGGCTGTCAGTTGATGGCCAAATGAAGGTTATATATGACAAAAACAGTAACTCTTTTAAAAACCGTATTGATACTAATATTTAAATTTGGCCTGTGCATTACTTGACTTTGGCAGAGTACGAATGGCTCTGTTGTAAATGCGAATATTTTAGTGAATCAATAAATAGGCGTCAATATATCAGTTACTACCCCAATTTTGCTCTTTTTGTACAATATATGTTCCATGGATCTTCAAGATTGCTGATATTTAAATTTTGAATGCAAATCACTTGTACTAGATAAAGTTTGGAGCTATTCTGAGGCTGAAATTTTACTCACCTTGGTGACAAATGTATTGATACTGATATGCAAATTTGGTCTGTCAATTACTGGTCTGAGGTAAGCTTTTGCTGTACTCTGACGACTCTATTCTTCATTGTTAACTGCATATATGAAAAACCTGTAACAAATTAATATTTCGAACTTACTATGATAGAGATAGAGATAACGAAATAGTTGTATTTCTCCAGATGAAGTGAAATTGATAGACATTTTCACAAAAGTTGTATCATACTGTCATTAGATTTTCTCTGATCACTATATGATTATTTGGTACAGCTAAATATTTATTGAAAAAAATTATAGAAAATGTTTGAGTAAAAGTACGTATGCAAAGGTGTTTGCAGCTTCTTTTTATTTTTTATATATGCAATGGGTGCATTGAAAATCTGAAAGTGGATACCTGGTGCCAGATTTCAACCTTTTCATATGAGATTAATGTTGGCATACGGTCCAAAGAGGTGAAGTTTCTATGCAAGTCTCTGGGTTTCTTAATTTTGCACCTGGTTAGCTATGATCTGATGAATGTACAACTTTGCTTATAATTGTGAAGGTAAGCATTGTTTTTAACTGCACTTGGTACATTTTGAAAATATTTTTGTTCAGTTGTATTTCAGTTTATTTTGAAATACATGCATTTTCGTATACCGTTGTATGAAATTTAAGAAATTTCATAACTATATAGATCTGTATTTGTATACTTTTTACCTTGTATATATGTTTTCATAATTTTATATGAGTTATTTTCCCTTGTATTATTTAGTGATGTTGTAAGTGTTGAATAAATGTGATGATGGCAGTTCTCGTGTTTTTGTTTTTGTTCTGATGTATCTGTTAACTAGGGGTATGTTTATGAATCCCCCTAGTTTATAACTTTAATGTAACTTTGTTTACACAATGTGCCAAAAATATTCTGGTACACTCAAAAGGGCAAATTTATTTGTTGAATAATCTTTTCAGTTTTTAAAATCTTTTGGTGAACAGTTAATACAACAAATAACGGTAGCGTTTCAAAAACATTCATATTCGTCGGTTTTCACTCAACAGGCAAGAGAACGCGTAAACAAGCTCACAGTAACTTGGAGTATTATATACATAACAAATAGTAAGTAGTTATTTACCAAATTGACTTTCTCCATTGAAATCTAAAGTTTTGTATCCTAATTCATTTAAAGCTTCTCTGTAGTATTCTGGCAATGGTGTGTTTCTTGGCTCATTGACTCCTAAATATCCTCCCCTGGAATGGTAAGCTTTAAGAACAGATAAGAAATATCAAGTAGTATATTTCACATCTCATCACGAAAATTCAAATACCAAGAAAAATTCTGATTGAGACATCGTCTCTAATCATCTGTATTTCTAGATCTCCTGGAAGAAGTTCATTAATGTTTTCATGTTAGATTTGTATTTTTCAGCTGACTGACTTTTTGATTAAAAGTTTGAGCTCCGATGAAATGTAAGTACCAAGGATCGCAAGATATACTTTGCTTCTCTTATTATTTTAAAATAAAATGATGACAAAAGATATTCATGGGATGTCCGATTCTTTACTTGAATATGTGCATTAATTTACAAATTAAATTTATTCAGCTGCAGAACGTAAGTGAAAATCAAATAAGATGTACGAATGCACATAAAAAAATCAAGTATTTATGAATTCTTATTCTAAAAAAAGGGTGTAAGAACTGACTGCCATAAAACGTATTCATGACTGTAAGGTCAAAACAGCTTTCTAAATGTAAAATTGAAGGTTATGGAAACAAGCTGCGGCCATTTCCGTGTTTTTGCGATTAAATGTTCATGACTACGCAACGTCTTGCCATATATCAAGCTGCTAGGACGAATGGAACGCCAAATTAACATATTTTCAAATAATCATACCTGTCTTCAAATACTGTAAGCTAACTAATTTTCGCGAGCGATTATTTTTTCTTTACGATCTTCGCAAGCATGAAAATATCGCATATAAATGGTAGGGAATCTTTCTAATCATAATACAAATGCATTAACAATAATAAGAAATCGCGAAAATTAACCGTCGAAAGAAGGAACAAAACGCATGATAAAGAACCCGCGAAAATAAGTTAGTTTACAGTTATTTAAAGTGCCTTTAATTCAATTTGAAAAAGAAAAGAAATGGGGTAAATGTCAAGGAGACAACATCCCATATCAATTTAATTCAATTGTACATATCTTCAAATAAATAACATCAATTCAATTAAAATAGAGCGAATTAGCGGAATTAAATCTATTTAAGCGGATTCAACTTTCAATTGAGCTGGAGATATCTCTTATTGAACTAAGGTATATTTAATTCATTTGAAGATATGTATAATTTAACTTAACCTATCTTTAATTCAATTGAATATTGGTACAAGGGGATTCAACCCGTCTTTTATCATTTGAAGAGAAGTTGAATCAGTCGAATACCGGTATATATTAATTTGGCATTATACCTCATTACCAAATCAAAATATATTCAAATAACTATACCCCCTTCCAAATAATTATTTAAGTATTGCTAAATTCGCTGTTATCTCGGTATTTTGTTATTTATTACCACTGGGCCGATGCCATTGCTGGTGGACAGTTAGTCCCAGAGGGTATTCACCAACCAAGTAGCTAGTACTTCGGTTCTGGCCCGAACACCGATTTTATTTGAAAATTTGCAATATCTAAACTTACGAAAATTTTGTTAAAACCTAAGGAGTATCTCCCTCTTGCATAGCTCTGTCCTTAGCTGATTTTGGCTTTCCTATTTAGATCCATTTTGGTAATTTGTACTCTACAGCTTTTACACACATTTCGGTTCATGATTTTCCAAATGTTTCGAGTTTATTTGCACTGATGAGACATAAGTTGTCGAAATGCGCATATGCAGAACCTAAATTCACTGTTATCTCGGTATTTTGTTATGTGCTATTACATGTACCTATAAACCAGTTTAACCCTAACACTGGCTTTTGTTAGTGTCGATACCAAGCCCGGCTATCCCGAGTTCCTATCGTTATTTATGTTTGTCACTTGTCTTCATCGTTGTATTTCTGGTGCAGTTCGCTTGTGAATTTTGGCATGTGATTGTAGTTCTCGGCCATTGTAGGTGTTTACTGTTATGCTGTTTCTGTAATGTAACAGATTTACATTGTTAACTCTTCCAAACCCTTTGTCTCAATTCTGCGAGTTTTCGTGACAGGCCACAACGGCAGTAGAATAACGAAGGAACAAAGGAGTGGAATTTACAAAAATCGAAGTCCAAAGACACGGTAAAAGCGATGACACAGAAAACAATGACGTTAAACAGATACAAAGCACAAAAATAGAAATCACAACATTCAAAACAAAGGCACTCACAGTGTGAAATCCAGTGAAACTGAGAGTGACATCAGGACCTCCGGAAGGGTAAGCATGTCCTGCTCTGTTAACAGCACCCGTCACACTGTGAGTGAAATTAACATAGGTTGAACAAATCTCTGACTAAGCAGCTTTTTGGCAAGAGAAACAAAGTCATGTACGCACGCATAAAAATCATTTCTACACGGTTCGGCTCTCACTTACTTCTATCACGTTTTGATATTTTTTAGCAGGAGCTTCTTCCTGAAACTATGACATTTTACTTATGTTGAGGTTGTTGTCACATCAGATACAAACATTTAGAATACGATTGTTTGACCTTAAAAATAAATAATTTACCTGAGTTATAAAATCTTGGAATCTGAACATATTCCATTTTCAGAAAGTATAGCAGTACATCTTTATAACTCCAACCTGTACACCCCTCTGCTTCCCAGTTATCAAAGTCGTATCGACTTCCTCTGACGTAAGCAAGATAATTAATACTACTGGATCTTCCCAAAACTTTACCACGTGGCCAGAGACTTTTCTGAAGAAAAACATAGAAAAATTTTTTGTTATTATTTTAATCCAGTCTTAGTAACTCTTAAACAAAATCTCACATTCTCTCAAAATATTTTACGAAACATCAACAATGACACAAAATAGAGAAGAAATGTAAGACACCAGCTTTTTTTGTAACAGAGACATTACCAGTCTGTAAGAGATCACTTTGATTTTCGGGTTGATGTCTGAAAGTATAGCATTTTTCTTGCCGTGAATCTTAAATGTTAAAAAGGCATGGAGTAAATGCACATGAGACAAAGTCTCTGAAAGTACATGGTTACTCCAAGATACTAGTATGACAACGCTTTTCTTGTAAAGTATCAGTTCTCAAATTACATGTGATTACCCGGTAGCTATAGGTGCACCAGGTCTTACTCCTTCAAATTCTTTTTTACATGTCCATGCTTTTTTCTCAGAACTTCATTGTACAAATGATTATGATACTTGATAATAGGTATTATATGCTTACTTTCAAGTTTTTTGTTATTTTCAAATGTTATTCTGACCACATGTTTATAGTGCCCACTTCTCACTATTTTATTATGCCAAGTTTTCTTCCGATTGAATCGATGAGTCTTTTGTCATTGCTTACTTCTAATATGTTCTTGTCGGACAACGGATAACAGCAATTGAAAGAACACTTTGTCATTTAATTTGTGAACAAACCTGCGCCCACAAGTAATAAGAAAAATTAATATAACGTTTTTCAACTTCAGAAATTCGACTACAACCGGTGCTGGGGGAAGTTTTTTAACTTACTATGAGGTTTGATCAAAGCTCATTATTGAAGTTCTCATGGTGACTTCAAGATGAAAAACACCAATAAAAGCGTTGTATGGTTTTACCATGAATTTGTCGAGATTTTGTCCCACGTGCATTTGTTAGAGTACTCTCATTCCGGTGTGCAGAATTTCCGGGTGTATAAGCAACCTATTGTATATTTACTTTAGTGTCTATTCCGTAACGGTCAGCACTCTATCATGATTAGTCAGTTTGATGTTCTAGATATTCTACCCTAGTGCATTTCATCCAAAAGTAAAGAATGCACATGCAGGAATAAATCTCCTGTATAACCTTTAATGTTTTTCATATGCTTAGTTGTATTTAACACTTAGCTATACACTTACCTGTCGATGTATCATTAGACTTGAATGTTTTTGAGGTTCAGTGTAATAGCCCCAATCATTCTTTGTCAGTATACTCGCCGCTGCTCGTAATGGTATACCGATATCTTTGTTGCCTAATTCAGAACCTGCGGCTTCTACCAGTAATACCGAAACATCAGAATCTTCTGATAGTCTGTTGGCAATAACAGCTCCAGCTGATCCTGCGCCAACAGTAGACATGACAATGGTGAAATACTTATTATAATGTATGAAAAAACAACATGACCACAGTCTGCTGTGTAACAATACATTATTTGCAATGAACTATTTAATTTTGTTTTGAAAAGAGTAGGTATGCGGGAAATAAGAATGCTGTGCTATGTGCCACTGGTCGTAACGCCAAAACCAGCAAAATGAGTAACTGGGGTTAATAATTTCCATTGGAAACAATGTTCAAAGTTTTTAACACAGAGTTGAGAAATTGTTATTTCTAAAGGGTTATTTAATTGATTTTACTGAATAATTATAGAGAGAAGACTTCAGTTTTGTATTTCCTTTTCTTGTTATAATAAATGTATATATTTTCTTATCAATTCTTTTACGTGTGTAAATGTTATATGCATTAAAATTGTGGACATAATATGCAAATGTTTAGAATGGCGTAAATTCTCTTATATAAATAGCAGTAAATTTTCTGCAATACTAAGTATAAGTTTGATTTCATGTACTTATTCGTTGTATTAACTATGTGTATAATCTTCAGTGACTTTAATAATCCGATTACTCCCCTCTCTGGCGCTATATGAATAGAATCAGTCTTCGTTTCTTTACTTTAATACATCCTTTCATGACAACTTAAAAGGGTCTGAAGCTCTCGTCACGTGACAGCTATAATTACCGATCAAATCTGAAAGCGAAAAAGTTTCCCGCAAAAATATGACACTTTGAAACGTCTTATAGTTTCGTACAAAATGCAAATTCCTGGTACAACTGTAGTACATGGAAGTTTCTTAATTAAACGTGAGACTTGCAGGCATATAATCTTGTACGTCACAATAAATCACAATAAAACACACATGGTGATGTCAATGATTAAGAAGAAAATGCACACATTCAGAGATTACTACCGAACTGACAAACACGGGCTGTGACAAAAACAGGTCTTTTCATTGGCAGTGTTACAGGTGCCATGAGTGGAGCAGATCATGCTTACCCTTCCGAAGCACCTGATGATACCTAATTTTTTTGTACGGGTTCAAACTGCAAGTGCTTTAATTCTGTGGCGTTCTTGTTAATTTTTGTTTTGTCTTTGTCCTGCTGTCTCTATCCTTGTTTGACTTTATAATTGATATGAATGTTGTAATTTTGGATTCTTGATTTTGGAATTTCCCCTTTCGGTATTCGTTTGCCAATGTAATCCAGTCAATACCTACCAGTTACAAATCTTACCTATGATGTAGTCATATGATGTATTTAATTTCACATTCAGTTCCGGACCCTTCTCTGGTACAAAGTATAACGCCAAAATAATAGCATTAACCAGAACCAGAACCACAGGTATTGTAGTTGCTGTCATTTTATTACCTAAAAAGTATAAAATCATTTTGTGTTGTATATGTAGTGTTTGTACTGGTGTATTAATATTTTGATTATGTGACGTCAACACTTACTCCATATTCTTATTTCACTCAATATAAAAAATAGTTGCGTACTCCTTTATACGTGCTAAAACCACCTAATTCCAGTATAAAAAGTAAAAATATCATTAGTTCTAAATGGGATGGGGTTGTCAGAGTGAACCGCTTCAGATTACCACTGCCAGAAGAAAGGGGTTGAACAAAAGATCTAAATACAATATGTTGTTCACCTTTTAAGATATTTATACACTATTACAGCAAAATATAATGAAAAATCACCCCTAGTCAGCTGAGTTATCGGCGAACGGTTTAGAGTTTATTCATCCGGTTGAATAATGTTTTGGTCGGTCGAGAAAAATGTAAACTAAGTTCTTTTTTCTAAGTAACACGATTTGTCCCGGTTCAGAGCAATGCTAAGGTACAGTTCTTGATATTTGAACGCTTACTTAAATAAAGATAAATGTAACATAAAAGCACAAGCTCTTCGAATCAACAAAGATCAGAAAAACTAAATTTTCTTTTTTTATGTCTTACAGATTTTAGTGACTTGATTTGTTTTTGTATTCCCTGCATTTTAATGAAACAAAGTTTTTGCTGATAACCGTTTTCCCTGTCATCATTGTAGATTGTTTATCATATGTGTTAATGTCTAGGACATATATTTGCTATTTATATCATTAAACTACAATATTTGTGTCATTGTACTAAAAAACATACACATTCAACGTGATTACCAGCGTACATTAAACCAGTGAAAACTGTATTTTTACATTATTTGAGTAACGAAGCCGGCGATTCTACTTTTTCACAAAGAGTGCAATATGGTTTACGATGGTGCTCTATTTTTACTTTACCTGTGAAATTCTTTATAATCAGTAAACAATCCAAACCGCCAAAGAATACTTTTGACAAATTGTCTCCCTTCTTTATCTCTGAACTTACACCGACAAAGCCTACAACACTGTTAATGTACGAGTTTCTCAACAACCACATTTAGGGAATTAACAATTACCTTAGAACCAAAAGCATGGAAAATATACACGTGAAAATATATAACACATTGGTGGAAATAAAATTTGGAGATATTATTGATTCTTATTCAATATTAATGTACTCATCCACAATTTATTATGATATCAGCATTTTAAAACTGATTCAAATACTTACACAATAGACAAAGTTCATCATTGATTTTATAGACTAATTCAGGCTTTTGTAGTGAAATGGTTCACAGGTCAATTTCAGCATCGATGATATATCCTTGTCCAACATAGGCACGATAATGCTGATTTTAACACTTATATAATCAAAGCTCCGATGGAGCTGAATCTCGAAGCCCTGAAAATCTACACGTGGCAAAACCTCGTAGTCATCTAAAGAACTGCTGCATACATCTGCATGTATTAAGTTATTACGTAATACGTGAAAATAATCGAATTGGGAGATTTCGCTAGTCGATTTCATTGCTATAAATATATGCAATACACTGTCACAATTGTCATCTTTGACAAATTACTGCGCGACAGGTGCAATACAAAAAACGAGTAATTTGATAAACATGCATATTGTTTTCAATGAAATAAAACGACACCGTATTCAACTCGAGAAAATGAAGAAATATAACTTAAAAACACAATGTATACGATTTTGAAAGAAACTTGCGCACTATATTTTATCGGAAGCACGAAGATCATCTTTTAGAGCTGTTATTAGGCTTGAAGCCTCATGTGATTTTTTCTTGTCATATTAACATCTCTCCAGCCATTTCATGGCTTTGAGATAAAAATTATTCATTTTAAACTGATACTTATACTATAACTAATCCAAGATTCTGATTATCGCAAAACATTCAACGAATGATCGAATAACGCAGTAATTCACGAATGCGCGGAGCGCATGAGTGAATTACAGCGTTTTTCGATCATGAGTTGAATATTTTCGATAATCAGAATCAATGATTAGTTATAGTTTTTATTATATAGATTTTCACGCACATTTGATGGTTCCGTTGATGATTCATTTCATGAACTACGTTTTCAAGATTAATCCGCTGTGACGTTTACTTAACAACAACGTTGACAACGTCTATTGTGACGTCACTTCCTAGAGTGAAATTATGGAAAATAATTTCACAGTTAATTATCACTTTTCTTTCACTGGGAAACCTCAATCTTTCACCGCTATCTATATAATAATATTGGCTAATTCCTCCACTTTGATTAATTTAATTACCAACGCTGAACCTGACGACAGCTTCTTTCATGGACAGTATAGGCCAACTCAAACATTAACATCGTTCGGTGATTTCGGCGCTGGCAATTTAGACGGATTTAAAGGCTTATAATTGCTACTTAGGACTACGTTTTGTACTGATCTTGTTCTCTTGTGTTCATTTATTTTTTTTGTCATATTGTGTTTCAGCTGAATTGTTCTGTGTTTAACTTTTGATTTCAGATTTTTCCCTTTCTTTCCATCTTTTATTTAAGAAATAAAACATGGCCGCCATACTATATTGTCATTATAACATGGGCTTGAGTTGTTTTTATAAATATTTTATCCCGAGCGTTAGCGAGGGGTAAAATATGCAAAAACAACGAAAGCCCATGTTATAATGACAATATAGTATTTGGCGGGTATGATTTATTTCGATTCTGATATGGAAATTTCACCCATTTTATACCCGAAGCGAGCAGCGACTATCTAATGGTTCCGTAACATTTTGATTTTGATAAACAAATACACGGACAAAAAACTTTCCACAAATACAACAAAAACTTACTTTCGTTTGATGAAATTGCTTATTTAACTGTAGAAAATGCCTCAAGTCCTCTTAATCTCCATTCAAACTTTCCAACCGACGCTGCTTACAAACCGGACATTTCGATGTTATTTGTGACGTCACAAGTAGGAAAACTAAAGTTTGTCCCGAACATTGCCTTTTCAAGTTAAAAAATTCCATAATGAATTTCGGAAACAAATTTAATTAAAAAAGTTGTTAGTGGATGGTAGATGATTTAAACAATTAAAATGAAAAATAGATTCAAAATATGCAACAGAAATTATGCATCTTTTGCGCATGTGCTAAGAGTGTTATATTGGTATTATAACATGACTCTATTTACAAAGCTAATACAGGAAGCCATATTAGAATTGGTATTTGTCTGTCGTTTTTTTAAGTCCGATTTTACACTGACATTTTATGCTGGTTCCAAAGCTGACAGTTGATATTCTCTGGGATTAAAAGAAAACTTGCCTTTCGAAATCAAATAAAAACAAAACACACACAAGACGGTGTAGTTGATCATTAAATGGACACGGTATTTCCTCATAAATGCATATTTTTTGTACTTTTGTGCGAAAAACTTGTAAGTAATGAACTTTCAAGGGATATGGAGTAAATGCACATGAGACAAAGTCTCTACAACTAAATATAACAAACAATGTAACAACGCTTTTATTGTTGTTCTTCATCTTGAAGTCACCATGAGGCCTTCAACAATGAGCTATGCTCATACATAATAGCAAGTTCAAGACGGCCCCTTGATCAAGTTCAAGCCGTTTCAAATGTGGCTTTTACACAGCGGCTAAAAATCAGTGAAACCTGCCTTTAAAATGAGAAAGATCAAAATCCAAGTCAATTGATTTTATTCCATAACCTTTATACTGTGTACTTTTTGTTTATTATAAATATATACTGTAAACGTATCAATTTTCGCAGTTGCTTATTTTCGCGGTTTCTATAACTGTGACGTGTTCGCGAATATCAATTTTCGCGGTTTTACGAAAATATTAGTACCTTCTGATTGACTCTGAGATATTTGCGGGTACTAATTTTCGCGGACTTTTATCAACCGGGAAAATAGCGAAAATTAGTACACCGCGAAAATTACTACTTTTACAGTATGGTAAATTACTTATTTTATTTGAATTGTCAAAGTTATGCTATTGAAAAAGTTTGACGATATACTAGTATTTTTGTTTACTCTATCGTACATCCACATCATATGTTATTAAATGTTTTTACAAAAACTTGAATTGCATTTATATTCATTTAAACATCCGGGGTGTACTTTAAATTTGTGCAAAAAAAAAGTAATTTTTTTTTTAGATTCTATCATCTTGCCTTCATGTAATGATGTTTTCAATCATCATGACAACTAATATATCCTGGTCGTTTTCCGAATAAATGTAAATATTCGAGGAATGTCACACAATCAATGCAAGCTTACGTTTAAGTTATTTTATATCTAACAATATACTTTTTGTTTACTGCATGATAAAATATCAGCACCCGGGAATATATTTCTATGATATCCTTCCATTTTTACAAGTTACAAGTTTAAATGTTTTATTTTATCCTGAAAGATTTTTACAGTGTTCTTGCCCTTGATCAAGTCTGCAGCCTTTTCGCCGATCATAATACATGGTGCATTTGTATTGCCGGAAGTCTCGTGTCTCATTACAGATCCGTCAGCTACACGTAATCCATCAATTCCTTTGACTCTAAAAATAAAAATACATTTTAATACAGGCGAAAAGATATAATTATTAATGTGGAGACATCCAAGTGTTGTGTTAAGCCCTTCAATCTTTTGGTATAGCAAAAACGCCAATAATTATCTTATTACTTCCCTTTTCTGTAAAGTAACAACAAAGAGAACGTTTTGTAATATTTATACACGTCGGTAAACGAATACCGAAGCAAAAATGATGAAAGGTGGATTCCAAAATCAAAAATCTAAATTCAAATCCAACATGAATTGAGACAGCATGACAAAGACAAAACAAATAAACAACAATAAACAAGAACATCACAAAACTAAAGCACTAGCAGATTAAACCCCTTCAAAAACTGAGTTATCATCAGATGCTCCGGACGGGTAAGCTTGATCTGCTCCACGCCTGGCATCCGCCACACAGCCAGGGAAAAGTCCGGGTTTGTCGCAGTTGGTGCTTGTCAGTCCGGAAAAAAACTCTGGATTTAACCAAAGATATCTGTTAGAAACATTGTAACGGTCTGTCAAATCATGGTGGCGACAGTAAAACTTCTATAGTGACAATTGCAACAGTGACTGAAGGTACCCTTGATGTATAGGTTTTTGAGACAGTAATTTGGCTCTGTTGACAAAATGGCTGTACAAACTACAGGCACGGAAAAAGCGAAGGAGTTGTGAAATGAAGACGCCATATGCCGGATTTGTGAGAATATTACTGGTCACAAACGGGAAGTTCACTATTGGAAAGTCAAAATCATCCCGCTTGTCGTACAGTTTTGTTTTATTTTCAGACTCCAGAGTTGTCAATGTATTTGATTACTATAATTTTTGATACTGATACAGTTAGAGTAGAGTAATTGAGCTACACGCAAAAATATTAAGTTCCATAAGTCTCTACATGTAAGTAAATTCGATATGTGCCAAAAGTTGAAAGTAAAACATTAGTCAATTTATTTTGCATGTTTTCAACATCACCGGGAGTTTTAATGACATCTGTCTTGAACGTCATAAGACTTTAATGTTTCTGAATTTATTACTTTTGGCTGTTACTTTGGTATACATTTGGAAATTTATTGATCAAATATATATTCTTACTTAAGCTCAGGATCAACAACAGCAGAAGGATCAGATTTGGATCCCATACGACAGGTTGATACTGGATGGTATCCCGTCATGCCCCAGTTTCGGATTATACAATCCCAGTAGTCATCTGAATCAAATTCTACTTTATCGCATACATCCTTAAAATCCAGTCTATTTAGTTTTACTCCAATCTGTTTGAATGCACGTGTGTTTTCCAACTTTAGTGCAGTTCTGACACCTGTGGAGATAATAAGAAAAGACGGATTGCTTATAAAAATGTATTGAAATATTGTTGAGTAATACATTTGCTAAATAATTATGAGAAAAATTTCCTTTTGCTACAAGTTATCATTGGTATAATTTGTGCTACTACATTATTTGAATACCCGAGGGTGTCAACCGTTTAGGCGTCATATTAGGAACCAGACTAAACAGGGAACCTCCTTTTCCCAGGTGTGTAGATGATGGAATTGCAGGTCAGTTTTGACCAATCAAATCCGCCGTTATATACATGTTCCATTAGAATTTGCTATTTAAGGGTGCCAAAAATTTATGTTCTGAAAGACCCGGATATATCTATAAAATAACACACATCTTCATTAAAAGAACTGTTCATAAGATATCAAAAAAATATTTTACCCCCTCCCCACAAAAAAAAAATCTGTTTTTATTCATGATGTTAAATGACTTTATATCTTGCTTTGTCTAGAATTTTAATGTCAAATTATACCAGGGAGACTGTTGCAACAGCACATGTTTTCTTTCTAATAACATGTAAATAAAAAACAAACGGAATTCAAAGACACGAACGTATCTGTGAGTTAGTGTCTATTCAATCTGTTATGTAGATGTTATGATTTATTATCCAGTTGTAGGACACTTGCATACACTGCTTTCCTATCTCCGTATAGAAAATACAATTTATTGTGCCCTTGCGAAGCACTTAATGTTAAAGGTCCCCTTTTTCATTTCAAGGATATAAAATCCATAGCTTTACCAGCTTGTTGGTTTTCACCAAAAATTCATCTGCAAAATGTTAATATAATCATGCATGCAAAAATGCCATTATTTCATGCTAATATTAATTATCAATTTTAATGGATTTCTGGAAAAAATCTCGTAAATATTGTGGTAGTTGGTCGTTTTCTGGGACATGAGTGCGGTCTGTTCGAATGATTCGACGTTTGTTATATAGTTTATCATCAACATCTCATTCATTTCTTGGTGCTACTTGCAATAAAAGGTAGCTTTATATGCATAAATGAAACAGTTTTCTGGAAGCAAAGTTTGGTAAAGAACCAACAAGCCGACATGAAATGAAAAGGGTACCTTAACTTAAACAGAACAAGAGACTGTTGTTCTGTTATGGTGCTTCCGTGTTGTCCTGTTATAATGCAGTGTATAATAGACCATATCCGAGTTCTGGTATTCAGATTCACCAGTTGTTGTTTATCTGCCCTACGTATATTCACGTCACAAACATGTCCGCCCCATGTGACCAACTTCATGACGTTTTAGGCTCTATGACGTGACGTTTTCTATACTGTGACGTATTGCAGAAAAGTCTGGTAAATCCTGATGCCATAGGTCGGATATGGTCTATTAACATCGTGTTCTCCTTTAATTACTAAAAAAAAAATGTTCGATTGTACTTGCTCATACATTAATTTGTCGTTTTGTGTCGATAGAATGCTTCAGGAATGTTATTCATTAGAGGCACAATACTAAACTGCTGTACAGAATCATTGCATAATAATAAGTTTATTAGTTAATATTAAACAATGTATTCTAGTGGATTGATTGATTGATTGATTGATGTTTTACGCCAACTTCAGCAATATTTCAGCTATAATAGGTACAACATGAAGTTGAACATATATTTGGGTACTAGTCATTTTGTTGACGAAAACAAATCTTGCAAAGATTAATTCGTTTTGTTTCGGTAATTTTATAACCTTACAACAGGCATCCAGCAATGAATTCCGTTCATAAACCGGTGCCTGCAGGGGACTGTTTTGAATCAACAAAGCTCACAGTTGAAGGCTGCCAGGTGACATCAAGATGAAGAACAACAATAAAAGCGTTGTTCCATTGCTTGGTTCTACCATGTATTTGTAAAGACCTCATCTTATGTGCATTTATTCCATATCCTTTCAATGTTAACATAACAGAATAACATTTTATAAAACAGTGATTTACCAAATGTTAATTCTTGAGGACATTATTGAAGGAAAAAGATAATACAAATGACACCTGCTATCAAGCTTTTAACGTCATATGGCTGGCAAAGGTAATTAGGGTCCATTGTAGGATAGTCAAACGGATCGTTGCTTTGTAATCGAACTGTCCCTGTACATTTAGGATGAAGTTGAATAACAACAGCTGTGAACTCCTTTGAACTTGACCTGGACTTCAAAAGTTCTATAACCTAAAAAAAGACATGATATTAATATATAAATGATATCACTTTACATGGTCTTTAGTAGTATTTAGCAAATGATGTTTGATTAAATGAGGGAAATGATAATGCTTGCCCTTCTCAAGGGTGTAAAGAGTGAAAAACACAAACAGATATGGCAGAGTCATATAATTTACATAATGAATTAAGCAATTGTTATCTGAGCCTTTCACACTAATGGTTCATAAATAGGCTAACAATCTTTTAATTTTCCCCAAAGCCACATAACAAGTAACACAATTTTACGATTGACAGCAAACAGTGTTTTTTTTATTTACTATTAACGTAAAGTAAAAAGGAGACGGTTCGGTATGGTAGATTTTTGGCCCCAAAAATAAACAACACATTAGTGGACATATAACACTCTTTTTACAAAGTTTAATGTCATATTCAGTCGATTCAGTCGATTTTTTTTGTGTTAACATATCTTAAACATAATGTTGCATTTGCTCCAACTTAGTCTGGAAACGGAACTGCAACAGATTTGTTAAAAATGGCATTACTTCACCCTGTTTTGGGCTCTGATAGTGTTGGCCACATGCGTGTTCGACCAAATCTTTTAAGTATATTATGTATACTTCTTAGTTTCATCATATATGTAATTACTTTGAATGAATATGAATGAGGCCATTACTAATTTCAAAGAAAACTGTATAAAATTCCAACAAAAATATTGAGATTTTCAATATTTTTAGACTTAAGCCCACGTTTATGACGCCAATAATTAGAACATTTGCACTTAAATGCAAAACTATGCTGGATATTTTTTAAAGCAACCATTGCATTGTTCATTTGATGATTTAGAATATACAGTATTAATATTTGAACATTCCTAATTTTAGGGCCGAAAACGGGTCATACTGAATCTTCTCCTTTAAAGAACAGAAAACACCAAATTGTCAGTTTTAACAGTTAACAACTAATTTATTTCTCCAGAAACATTTAACAACCAGCTGAACATACCCAAAACATATAAAAAGAAAAGGAACAATGGCAAGTC
>MJUU01003344.1:130248-145141 GCA_002080025.1 Modiolus philippinarum | reverse complement strand
TTATCGGTGGAGTGACGTTACGTGGCGTAGAAACCTCAATCACAGTATCAGAGTGCAATATCATGTATCATTATGTTCGTTTGTACAATGACATTAACTTTGAAGCATTTGATATAATTTCCACTTCACGGAAGCGTATTAGTGCCATTTTACATATTTTTTTTTATTTTTATACTTTAATCTGTAAAATTTACATTTTAATGTGAAAATTTTACAGAAAAAAAGTGTACACTTTAAAGTATAAATTTTACAGATGAAAGTGTAAATTTTGCAGAAAAAAGTCTAAATTTTACAGATTAAAGTATAAAAATAAAAAAATAAAATATGTAAACATTGCACTAATACCACTTAAGAGATTTATACAATTATAATAATATTTATCATAACTTACAGATTTGTTATGGTTTAGGGGAAAACCATTATCAATAAATTTATCATCCTGTGCATGACTGAAAAATTCTATTTGGTAATCTGGATATAACGGTTCATCTTTGTATCTATCTGGCATCCTGTCAAACATGATTCCCTCCAAGCCACTTCCGGTCCATACACCTACAATTGTTTGAATTATTTGAACTGACACTTCTTTACGCAAATTATTGTATGTCATGTAAATATCTGATTTTTACAGTGATTTTTTGTTATTTTTGTAGTAGGCTCTCTGTATATTTTATAATATAAAATGCAATAAGAAATCCAGATTTAATCACCCTATTTATATGCTATTTTGTTTCATGTATTTAAGACTAAATAATTTTTGTCTGTTGCCAAATCATTTTCAAATCACTTTTTTTCAAAACAGTTAACTTCGGTATTCTGTTATTTAAATAGAAACTTGTAGCATTGTTTTCATAAAAGTTTCTAACCGTTTTATGCAAATACAACCAGCATTTTTCAATTTTGCAATATTCTATTTATGGGAGTAAAACAAAATTACCGAACAGTGCACTTTTTTTAAGCATTGCATTTTTTTCTTAAATCTTTTGTTCTTTGTAGATTGAGGAAGTTGCATACTTTTTTTTCTCCTTTCATATCATATATTTTCTCGTGGATTATTTCAATAAAAATATGTTTGCTCGACATTTGCTTTTTGTAGACTTTGGACGGACAAATTCCATGTGTGATACATGAAAAGCAGGAGGGCGCTTACACACTGTCGTTTTGCTCAGTTCATGTGAACATTCAGAGTTTATCTTTCAACAGATTATACAATACTTTCTTGTACTATCGATATTTCTGCAAACATTACTTATTATATCAATCAAAAGACTGACTCTCAATGTCAAGGTTAAACACCCGATAATCCACCATACATATACATGTACATGCCCATATTTTCATTTTTTTTTTTATCTAAACCAGTCTTATCTATTAGAACCAAAATGAAAACAAATTCTGCTTTTTTGAAACTTAGTGTTCGAAACCAACTAAGTAGTTTGCGGGCTGAAAATATATTAATAGGTTTTTCTCACCTTTTCTCAATCAGCTTTTGTACACATTTCGATTTCTCGATTTCCAATGTTTGAATTTTATTTGCACTGATGGGACATAAGTTGTCGAAATGGCAATATGCAGAAAGTAAATTTACAGTAACTTCGGGTTTTTTTATTTATCTGTTGCTGTTGATTGTCGAACGCACTTCATTTTTTTTAACAACAGAAGCCTTAAAAATAGTCTTATCTTGACCTCCTTAATATAGGCTATGTGGGAGGCGTGGCGTAATATTGGACTGACGAGAAAATATCTTTTGTCTGTGTGAAGGCGAAAATGAACACCTTAAATATAATAAAGTGGGACAGGTATGTATTCCTGACCAACTGAATAAATTAACACCGACGAATCTCTCTATATCAACAAGCTATTAATACTTTGAAGTTTATCATAACATGCGCCATATCATATGACAACTGTTAAATAGATTTTTAGTGGCAAAACAATTCACTTAGAGCACTACAAAATACATTGGAATAAAAATATTTCGAACCTCTGTGCAGTGATCCTTTATATATGAGTGATTTTGTTTTCGTATGATAGAAATAATAATTGTTTAAAATCTGATTTAAATTCCAGCCTACCGTAATAAATATTTTGCTTGTTTAACTAAAAATGTTGCCGGTTTTATTTATTATTTGTTTTATTATTAATAAACGATCTAAAATTGTTTTACAATTATTTGTTAGCAAGACCAATGTGTTATCAGAAGCACAAGAGTAATGCGCAGCATTGTCTTAGATTCCCTTACTACCTTACAACATAGATATCTAACTTATTTATTTCCATTGTTACGAATGTTTACTTGCCAATATTAGATGATGAAAATTTTCGTCAAGCATAGCTTGACTGAAGCAGTTATCAGTACATAGGGACACTTTACCTTTTCCTGCCAAATAATATTGCAGTCTTTCATACCACGAATCACCAGTTTCAGTTGATGCTCCTAATGGATTATCAGTTGTGAACTTGATGAAAATTTGGTAATGATCTTGAAGATTGTCCCCAACCGGTAAATCAGCGATGACTGGAATCTGAATGTAAATAAATAGAATAGAATCTGAGTATAGAATGCAAAACAGACTACATCAATATAGTGAATTGGACACATCGATGGGTCCGTACCAAAAGGGGATTATCTACAATATAAAATGCACTAAGAAATAGCCCCTTCTAGCACGGACACCTCGCAATATCCTCTGACTTTTTAAATTGTTTATTCGATCCATCTTAAGAGTGCCATGTGTATAATTAATATGTCATAATAATGTGTGCTTGTAGACTTCTTGATCTTTTAAGTCGAAAACCTATAAGAACTTAAAATACAAATCTGCTCGTTTCCAATATTTTGATAATCCTAATTATTATGCTTCCTGTAAGAAACTGCATTAATAGTGTCTAATATAGTATTTTGGCATAGTATACCTGCAGCCATGTACTATGCCTGTCACGTGACTTGGTAGGCGGAGCTGTCAATCAAATAGTGATGAAATCTTGCTTGTAGGGATCTACNGTCATAGAAACAACCTTAATTTGGTAATATTTCTAATAAAATAAAGTGTTTACCCCATTCATTTTAATTATCTCTTCATTTTATATCATGAAATAAAGGAATTTTTGAGATCCGCCATAAAAAGTTATTTTTCAAATTTCCATGACATTATGCAACTATTTGAAATATAGGAATTTAAACTGATAGTAACCAAATGAAAAGAACATTTATTTATTAACTTGGAAATTGTAATTAAAAGATGAAAATTAATGACACAGTCAGCATAATAATGATAATAACATTGTGTTTAGCAATGACTATGCCTAAATAGTGGTCAGGGTTGAATACACATGGTGCACTCCCCTTCGGGTCGTGCACTATGGTCTCAACCCTGACCACTATTTTGGCATAGTCATTGCTAAACACAATGTTATTATCATAATAGCAATACAACAAAGAGTGTAGAACTCTGCATTTGACCCGTGCTATTAACAAAGATTGTATTGTAATTTTGTAATTCGAAAACGCTCCCTACCTAAACATGATGTCTGAGGATCATATTTTTTCAACAGACATATTTTTTATTTAGTTTATCTCTAGGCACTATTCACTTACCTGGAAGTTTCAAAACTGGACGAGAAATACAGTCCCAATATATGGTTGAAACGGATGAATTTGCTTCTTACAGTCGCAGTATTAGATATATATTAGATATTATATGTAACATGGTCAATTGTTGCCTCTAGTTTAACATTCTTTTTAATCTATTTATACAATGGGATCGTTAAGCAATTTTATCTAAACTAGAGGGTCAGACACTCAGTCTGAATCGTCCACCCGAGAAAATGCTTACAGTAGGTGATGAAAGTGATCTTTATCACGTATGATCCTATATTAAAATATGTTATGTGCTGGGGTCTTGTTTTTTATCAGATCAAAACAAAATCAGCATTCTTAGTTTGACTGAAGTATGAAAATATTAAGTCTTGTATTTTACATAATGGTAAAAAATCTGACCTTTTCGACCGTGAGATGGGAGTCAAACAAGGCGAAAACCTCTCCCCCGTTCTCTTTGCGTTATTCTTGAACGATTTGCACGAATTTTTACAGGAGAAAAATTTCGATTGGCTTAGATAGTATCTCTAAGGATCTAAAATCTGAATTACTTATCTTAAATTGCTTTACTGCTTTATGCAGACGATACTGTTTTGTTATCGGAGAGTAAGGAAGATTTACAGAATATGATAAATATTTTTATTGATTACTGTGATAAATGGCAGCTTGAAATCAATATTCAAAAGACAAAGATTATGATATTTTCGGAGGGTCGAATATCTAAAAATGTAATATTTTATATAGGAAATATGGAATTGGAAATAGTTAAACACTTTAAATATCTTGGTTTATTTTTCTCTCGCAGTGGTTTTTTTTTTAGAAACAAGAAAATACCTATGTGAACAAGCTACAAAAGCGATCAGTTTCCTATTCTCTTGTACGGGTCGGAAATATGGGGGTTTGAAAATATAGATATGACCAAGAAATTACACCTGCGGTTTTGTAGGCTTGTTATGCGATTGAAACCGTCTACTCCTAGTTTTGTAGTATATGCAGAACTTGGGAGATACCCGATTAGTATACACATTAAACTTAGAATGATTAATTTCATACGCCGACTTCTCATTGGTGGCGAAAATAAAAAGACAATTGTTTAACTTAATGTTTGTTTATCATCAAAATTATGGTTTTGACATTAAATGGATGTCAAATTTGAAAAATATCTTTGATCACTGTGGGATGTCAAATACATGGTTAACACATGATATAGACAAGCTGACAATCATTCGTCTAAAACAGTCTCTCGTTGACCAATTTACACAAAATTGTTTGTCTGAAATTAACCAATCTCCGAAATGTCTTTGCTATAGAATTTTCAAATCAGATGTAAATTTTGAAAACTAAATGCTGGAAATTTATTATACACTTTGCCATTTCAGATGTCGTAATCATCGCCTGCCAATAGAATCGGGAAGATGGCAGAATATCCCTTGACAAGAGAGATTCTGTTATCTTTGCGATTGTAATGCAATAGGCGATGAGTATCATTATATCATGGAATGTAAAGCATTTAACTCTGAGAGAACAAAATCATTATATTTAATTTCAAATTTATAAGACGGAGAAAAACAAGAGATATTAGAAAGCATACAGACAACAACGAGCTCCGATAAAAGGCTAGCATAGATGCAAAGTACTCTGCATGACCATCATGTCTATCATTGAATACTGCATCCATCATTTTTTTTTATTTTGAAAAATAAGGTAGATTCTTTTTTTATATTAAACAGCTCATATTTTGTTTAAACTATAAGACAGGAACAAAGTAAAATACTTTCTGTATGATCAATTTCTAGTATGCTTCATATAATTATTAAACATAACCTGAACCAAGAAGTTAATATAGAATACGTTTAAAGGTGAGAAGAATATGTTATACATGCTGCAGTGGTCTATTATTTAGTATTATTGTGAGTTTTTCATATTGACATAGTAATAGGACCGAGGCCGATGTGACTTACCGAGGTTCTATAACTATGGCAATATGAAAAACATCAAACGACGATACCTTTAATGTTGAACTTTATTTCGTTTAATCGTAACAAATGATATCAAGTATTTCTTCTCTTTTCATTTTGGTAAACTTGGCTTCTTGCAATCAGACGAAGGGTAACACTAATGACCTTTTTATGTTTTTATATCGAGAGATTATAAGTCAAGAAAAGTTATGAAATCTTAATATTGGACAAGGCAAACGAAATCAACACCATATTGGACTAGGTCAATATTGAAAAATCCATATTGGCATAGTTTTTGTCATACTGGCATATTTTGTGATCATATTTGAAGTGGCAGTTTAAAACATACATTTGTATCAAGTCAAATACATTTAAGCTAATAAAAAGGAAGCAACACAACTAAGAAAGTAAACTCTATCAAATTTAAATGAACATTTAAGTTTAAGGTATTTTTATGATTTACCTTTAGATCTGACAAATGCTTCTTTGGTCCAATACCAGACAACATTAGTATAGCTGGACTGTTGATGGCACCAGCTGATAATATCACCTCCTTGTTGGCATGGATAGTTAATTTTCTATTGTCCTTAATAACTTCCACACCTTCTGTCTTCTTATTTTTTATCACAACCTAGAATAAAGAGGTAGTAATTTGCTGTAGCAATATACACAATGTATATAGAAACTGTTTTCATTCATAACTTTGGTATTTAGTTATTCATTGCTTTTTACCTTTCCTGAAATGTGTGGTAGTCCCTGGAGTCGCTCATCTTAAAATTATACTGATGAAATAAAATATAGATTCTGAATGCTGCAAAAAATTAATTTTGTCGGAAATTCAATGTTCCATTGACATTTTTGACAAATGCATTAATACCCATATGTAAAATTAGCCTGTCAATTACTCGCCTAAACTAAGATTTGAAAGTATTTATACTGATCTTCTTGACAAACGTATTGATGTTAATATGTACAGTTTACCTGGTAGTTATTTGCCAAGAGTTAGGTTTGCATGTAGATGTATTTTTAAGTAAATGTTCATCGACTATCGCGTCAAATTAATTGCTACTGGTGTTTTTTTTTTCGCCTGTCAAATTAATGGACTGGTGAATGTTTGGATATATTTTCAAATACATGCTTAGGACTCTCTTAATAAGTGTTTGCTCTTGCAGTTCCTTGGTACATTGTGGCATGTGACTGTGTTTTTTGACATTGTAGGTGGTTCCTGTTATCCTTTTTAATCTATTTATCATTCTGAAATACAAATTTGGCTTGTGACTTGCTTGTCTCGGATAGATATGAAAAAGAAAGGAAATGGGGTAAATGTCAAGGAGACAACATCCCATATACAGGTTAAAATGACCCAAAATAAAACATCTAGGGGTCATCATATGGTCTTCAACACAGTGAGGAACCTCACACCATATAGTAAGCCCTAAATGGCCCTGAAAAGGTAAAAAGGTGAATAAATCAATGGAAACAAATCATATCCAAAACCCAAATATCAAGAAACTAAAATTTTATAAGAAGACAAGGACAAGCCAATGACCAACATATTCCTGACTTGGGACAGGCGCAAAAATTGCGGTGGGGTTAAACTGTATGGCTGTGTTTTTAAGTGACTATCATTATTCATGTACAGTTGCTGATATATCAGTCACTGATCCAGGGACGAAATGGCTCTTCTTTTACAAGCTTCATGAATAAGAATGGACCTATTCAGAAATGCAATGGCATTATGGGATTGTTATTGCTCTAACGTTCCTGATTGGATCAAACGTATTTTACGATTACGCCGAGTTTGCTCAACGTTATTTACGAGGACGGAAGTTGAATTTCTGAATCCGTCCATTGATGTTCATATGTTAACTTTTACTGTCAATCACATGTCTCGGATTTAGTTCCGAGTTTTTCTGTAATTGTACTTCATTTACCTTAGTGACAAATGTGTTGATGCTGATATGTAAATTTGGTCTATCAATCACTGGTCTGAGGTAAGCTTTGGCTGTATTCTGACGTTCTCCATTCTTCATGGTTGACTGCATATATGAAAAACCTTTCAATGTCAATGTTAATGAATTAGTCCATGACACACTAAGAAATAGCATTAGCATTAAAAAAAACTAAAACTTCAGAGAGTCTGGTTGTATGTTTAGCCAAACTGACGTATTTTCGCATATGAGTAAATAATATGGCAATGTTGAACAAGTTAAGTTAAGACCATTATCTTAGTCAAACATTGGCAGACGTACAGCGAAGGAAAAACAGCTAACAACATAAGAATGCACCTTTTATTGCGTTTAACTTACATATTAAGACCCACCTGACAAAAAAATAGACAAAAATATTATTCAAAGTGTGAAATTTTTTGAGACTTGGACTACAACCATATGTCCCTCCATACAAATATTTATTGACTGGCTAAATATATAGCAGTATTTTCATTAGAAATTGAAATTGTGGTATTGGTACCGGCACTAAGAAAAACTAGCGGTACAGTCTAACCAATCATGGGTGCCAAAACCTCCCATTCGCTATCCCGTTTCCATTTAGTATAATAAACATACAAATTAAACCCTAAATAGGTAGACTAACTGTGAATCATTTACCTTGAAAAGAAACGAATGAGACAAAACGTTAGGAGTCTAGTCTGCTGTTTAAAGGCTGTCGCAGTACGGACGAAAAATAAAACTCACAATTCCCGAAGGGTTTGCGACAGAGTATTTCAGTAGACATCGACAGTATCAATGAAAGGCAAGTGTACGTGTAAATTATTTCAGGTCATTATCTAAAGCCAATTCAAAGGAATCATGTTGAATATCCTATCAATATCTTTTATATCGTGGAGATGTAAGTTACATTCCAGTTTTTCTGGATTTTTGAAAAAAACATTTTCTTGAAAATTTAACAACGTTTCAGTCACAACGTAGATGATAAATGCCCTTGGTAATAAGCTGTTTTGAGTCACGCAATACTTTGATATCGAATGTTCATATTTTCGTTAATACTACTTAAATGTATTTAAAAATTTATGAAATCTGTAACCATGTTGTAAAAGTTTGGATGTGATAGTAAGGCTACGTTCATTAAAGTAGTCAGGATACAAATATACAAATATACCAAGAGTAGACAAAACGTAAGAGAAAACAAAACGCCCTCGAATCGTACCAGTTGAGAAAGGTGGAGCTAGAGGAACGTTGCCGTCAAGAAAAGGGTAATTACACGAGAAAAAAACAACAGGAGTTCTACTACTAGTATTGGTATTCATAGTTGAGTTCTAAATTCTCAGCTAAAGTCATGCCAGTCTTAACTATTTAACTTTATAAGAGTTCTTAGTTTATCAATACAAATACCGGTCTTCGTTGAAAACCAGTGGAGGGCAGAATACTTAAATCTGAAGACACACATGTCCCTACTATTTTTCTCAAAAGAAGCTCCGTTAAAAGTGTCGTCTTAGATGGCATACTTATCTTAATTACTGAATATCGCAATGCTATGATTCAATGTACTTCATTGGTTTCAGTTTTATAAATGTTCTCTTCGGCTTCCACAGAAGAACAATTTGATGATTGAGCATTAACAACTCATAAACATCTTCACAGCTCAGGATATCATTCTAAGAATAAGCCGCCGTGTGCGGTCCCGGCTTATGAATAGGCCCGCAGCATCCTCTGAGCTTGGAGTATGAGTCTTCCTAACAGAGGACCCCGAGGGAACCCCGGGATATAGAAATAGGACCTAGTATCTCCGGCTTGCGGGGTGTGACCCCTCCTAAACGGAGGCTGACCCCGAGGGTCCCGGGATATAGAAATAGGACCCATTCCGTGGTTGTGCGGGATTAATAAATACACAACCCATCTTTCGGATGGGATGTAAACTCAGGTCCACGTGTTGGAAGAAATGCCACGCTTCCTCCACGTTAAAGAACCCTTGTAGCAAGCTCTTTTTGGGGTGGTTCGTAGGTGATCAGCTACAAGGCTAAATTCCCCGCCCTTGACAATTTCACCCTACTTTTCCAGTGGCAGTCAGAATTTCCCGTCCCATGGCCCTTTCCATACCCCAAAGTGATTATTTATTAAAAAACTTGTTCTCGTCTTGATATAGCTGAAATATTGCTGAGTAGACGTTAAACAGCATTCAATCAATCAATCAATCTAAGAATAAGTACTCATAGATCAGGAAAACATATCTCTTTCTACATCAAAGGACAAAAAGTAGTTCAGTGTTGTTCATCTGTTTGTGTGTCTTCAATTTGCTCTTTTGTTCTGTACTCATGTGGTGTCCTCGTTGCTCTAATTTCTACCAAATTTAACCAACGCCTGACCGGTGTGTTAAAAATATTTCTCGTCTTTTGTGAGAGAACAACTCGCGAGAAATTTCTCGCCAAATTTATTCGGAACATAATCCTTGGCGTTTAACATTACATTACATTTTGTCATTAGAGAAACATTTTCTACTACCTAAACACGTTAATTATGAAATTTCTCACGTCTCAATTTTCAAATGTTTAAAAACTCGGCAAGCCTCGTTTTAAACATTTGCAAAATTTATTTAAGTCGATGTGATAAATTTCATAATCAACTTAGTTCTCGTTGTAGAAACTATATTTCTTACCGTTTCCGATGTTGCCGTTGTTTATGGATTGTTCGTTATTTTGACAGACGGTTCGATTCTCGCTTACTTTAGACAATGTAACAAATTTGGGCATTTTATTGATTTACTTAACGTGAACTTACTGAAACAACTCAAAATATTTGAAGCACTCATGTATACTCCTACTGTTCAAAAAAGTAACTCATTGGTAAGGGAATTGGTTATATTTCAGAGGTACGCATGTTTCTACAACTTAAAATTATAAATACGGAAAAGTATCATCTGACAACAAAAGAAGAAATAGGTGATCGAAATAGAAGATCAATAGTGGAAAACATAAAAGAGAACATATGTCTCTACAGATGGCGATAAGTTGGAGTAGAATACTGGAAAAAGATTAATTTTCCACCAATCTACTGTATGGAAACCGTCAATCTTAGTTTAAATGCCTGAAAAAGCAAAGCAAGCAATTCAACAAAACCTTTGTGAAACACGGTCCAGAAAATTAGCTCTAACCAGTTTACAGTAACTTTGAATAGTTTTGTACAACAAAAAGTAATCAAGTAGTTGTTTACCAAATTGGCTTTCTCCATTATAATCTAAAGTTTTGTATCCTATTTCATTCAAAGCTTCTCTGTAGTATTCTGGCAATGGGGTGTTTCGTGACTCACTAACGCCTAAATATCCACCTCTGGAATGGTATGCTTCAAAACAAATAAGAAAAGTTAGTCTTTGTATTTCAAAACTCATAAGAGCAATTACGATGGCAAATGCCATTTTTTTTAACTTGTCTGATTGTGACGACATGCTTAATCACTATGTAATGGAACAACGCTTTTATTGTTGTTCTTCATCTTAAAGTCCCCATGGGGCATTACACAATGAGCTTTGCTCATACCTCGTAGTAAGTTCAAGACTTTTCCTAGCACCGGTTTGAGCGGAATTCATTGCTAGATGTCGAGCAATGCTATATTCATGACTGTACAAACATAAAATTAACTGGCAAAGTGTTCTTACAATTAGTGTCATCCGTTACCCCACAAAAAGTCAAAAGTAAGAAAACTTGGCATTATAAAATCATGAGATGTGGCCACAAAACAGGTGATCAGAATAAAAATTTTACATTACAAAAATTAAAAAAGCAAAAAATTTTTGTCTGTTTAAAGATTTTTTTAAATGTTTTCGTGCTAGAAACAACAAGGATATATGTTGGTTTATAATTACAATACGTTTGTAAGCAAAGAAAGAATATCGGGTAAATACACATGAGACAAAGTTTCTACAAATACATGGTAAAACAAAGCGATGGAGCAATACTTCCACTGTTGTTCTTCATCTTGAAGTCAACATGAGGCTTTCATCAACGAGTTTTGCTCATACCTCATATTAAGTTCATAGACAGCCTGTAGCACTTCACTAGTTTGTGCACTTCGATTTAGATTTTTTTTTTCTTATTAAAAAGCCATTTTTGTATTCTATTGCGGACTGGCTTCGATGTTAAAGGTTTAGGCCTTAGACGTGATGCTGACCAAATACAAATTCCTACATTTTTAATTTCTTGTTTCTAGATCTACTGATTAAGTCTTCCTACGTCTCGCCTCTAAGACTCTTAACAGTATCTTTCTGCGCCTAAAACAATTTACTTATGTCTTCATATCAGATGCAAACGTTGTTCAAATTATTGTTTGACATTTGCAAAGACCAACATTATTTACCAGAGTTGAAAAATCTTGGAATCTGCACATCTTCCATTTTCAGAAAGTAAGGTAATACATCTTTGTAGCTCCAACCTGTACACCCCTCAGCTTCCCAGTTATCAAAGTCGTATCGGCTTCCTCTGACATAAGCAAGATAATTAATACTACTTGATCCTCCTAAAACTTTACCACGCGGCCAGAGGCTTTTCTGAAAAATTAGAAATAAAGTTTTGTTAACCAATTTCAGTTACTCCTTACCATATACAATACAATCCAACATGCTTTAAAAACATTGTATAAGAAAGCAATGCGCTCTGTAAGTCTAATAAGAGAATGTACGAAAAATGTGACAGGATACCTTTTGCCTATGTGGCACTATGAGAAATTGTCATGATTTTTAGTTCACAGCTCAAATTGTGTGTTTGATTCATTTTCTTTGAACCAGTATATTTTATTTTTCAAGAATTATACATTTCACAGAAGTGAAACAATACAATATATTTTCTTATTAACTTAAAGTGAGATCAGTTCCGGAAGTGAGAAAGTCGGACGTTCTAGTGCATTATATACAAAGGTCCAAATTTTTAAAGTCAAAGTTGAACGAGACTTGCATGAGTGCCCTGTGTTTGTCTATATGGTGTTATCGTCAACTAGCTTAAGACACTAGTGCTTTTGTCAGGCGACGGATGACAGTGATTATAAGAACACTTTGCCAGTTTAATTATCCCTACTCTTTTCTGAAGAAAATGTGGGGATATTGTTTTGGTCCCGTCCGTCTGTCCGCCTGTCTGTCTGTCCGTCCGTCCATCCGTCTGTCTGTTAGATGAACCTTGTCAGTTGAACTCCTTTTTGTTATAGAATTGTTGCATATAGTCTGCAGATCCGCAATAAGCTTTCGAATTTTTAAGTCTTCCGAACGAATTTTGTGGAGACCTATTGCTGCTACTCCGTTCCTTATTATTATTTTTGATATTGGTCTTGGTGCATACAAGAGGCCCCAAGATGTCGAATTTGAAACATGTGAGCTTGTCAGTAGAATTTTTCCTACATTTTTGAATAAATGGATTTATTTTGTTATAGAATTGTTGCAAATAGCAGACCTGTCAAGTCTCACGCTTTCGGCGTGAGAGTAATGCTTTCCAACACCAAATCACGCTCTCACGCTCACCCCTTTCAATGTCACGCTTTTTTCATTTTCGAGAAAAATAGATTTCAAGTAGGAAAAAGACCTTTTCATAGTAAGAAAAACCAGAAATAAAGGGTTGTTTTGTACATTCTTTCATCATACTGGATCAATTTCTTCTAAAAGTCCTGGTGTAAAACATGTTTTTTCAAGGAAATCACATATAAGGAAGCTAATTTTATATTTTCCCCTTTTAATGAAAAATTTGGTTGTAAATTCCTTACTATTACTATTTGAAATGTTCTCATAATGCACCATTTTGCGTCTCTGAAAAAAATTCTTGTGGGATTCCCCCATACGCCCTCCATCTCACTCTTGGAACCCAAACCCCCTTGACAGCTCTGATATAGTCCGCAGATGTGCAATAATTTTTCGGATTTTTGATATTGGTCTTGGTGCAAACAAGTATCCCCAAGATGTAAATTTGGACGCATGTGAGCTTGTCAGTGGAACTCCTCCTACATTTTTTGGATTTATGGATTTAATTTTGTATAGAATTGTTGCATATAGTCTGTAGATGTGCAATAAGCTTTCAGATGTTTGATATTGGTCTTGGTGCAAACAAGAGGCCCAAGATATTGATTTTGCCACATATGAGATTGTCAGGGGAATTCTTGTTTTCTGTGTCAAACTAGGAAGTGCCGGGGTGGCCATCATTTCTGATGGCACCGCTTCTAGTTTATGTTTGTTGACGATCACGCATCCATTATCAGAATCGACATTGTGCATTTTAGGGCCGTCTTGAACTTACTTTGAGGTATGAGCAAAGCTAATTGATGAAGGACAACAATTAAAGCGTTATTCCTTTGCTTGGTTCTATCATTTGTAGAGACTTTGTCTCATGTGCTTTTACTCCGTATCCTTCCATTGTTTATTGCACACTATATTTGACATCTAAGAAGTGAAAAAGAAATGTAAGACGGCAGCCGGGATAGTTACCAAGAGAAAATATTATGTTTACATGTATGCTTGCTTTGATCCCTGGGTTTACGTCTGCACATCATATTTCTTACTTTGAATCATACGGATCATTTTTGATATTACGGGCGATACATGCACAGCCAGAACAGAGACGCTTACCCTTGTAGGTTCATTAGGACATGTTCAGATTGCTTCATTATTGCGGATTGTGAAATATAGAATAATGGTAGTTTGAAGGTGGTCGAGAAAGAAAATATCACCGTATCGCGGCGAGTCCGATTGGGTGAGCTGTGAAACAAGTGATATTTCTGTCGAGACCTTCAAAACTACCATTATTGTTTTTATCGGCAACGTCATTAGAATCATGACGTGACGTCATTGCCTGATATTTTCTTGTATCAGGTCAGTAAAAAAATACTGACAATATCAGTCAGTAAGATCAAAGAGAAAAATGTACATATTGCCAATAAACTTGAATATCGGCATTCTAAGCTCCTTTTTATTAGCTCACCTGGCTATGCCAGGGTGAGCTTTTGCCATCACTTGGCGTCAGTCGTCCGTCCGTCCGTCCGTCCGTCCGTCGTCCGTCGTCCGTCCGTCGTTAGCTCACTTTCAAAAATCTTCTCCTCTGTAACCACTGGGTCAAATAAAACCAAACTTTAACAGAATCATCACTAGGGTATCTAGTTTCAAATTTGTAATTTTGTATGTCTTAGGTCAAACAACATGGCTGCCGTTACTAAAAATAGAACATAGGGGTAAATTACAGTTTTTGGCAAATAAAACAAAAAAAAAAGTTACAGATATCAAAAATCTGACACGGGGGTAAAAATGATCAGCATGAGAAGATCTACCCATGCTGAAATTTTGAAGAAAATCTGACAACCCGTCTAAGAGTTATTGCCCTTTTTCCGTAAAATTTTCAAAATTTTGATGTTTTTTT
>MJUU01003344.1:85354-130222 GCA_002080025.1 Modiolus philippinarum | reverse complement strand
TTTTTTATTTTTTATTGAAAAAACTATAACAGATAGAGGTTAAGTTTAAATTGCAAAAATGTTCAGCATGTTAAGATCTACCCACATGGATATTTTGAAGAAAATCCAAGTACCTATATATGAGTTGTGGTCCTTTATTGGTCAAATTTTTCGTGATTTTTTACTTTACGTCCTATATTTCAAAAACGCTTTGAGATAGAGGTCAAGTTTAAAATGCAAAAATGTTCAGCATGTTAAGGACTATATTTTATTGAACACATTCAAGTTTTCCAACCGCTTCCAAGTTGGCCGCCAGCGGGGAACTTAGTTTACCATTTGACCTAAAGGGAAAATGCATACAAAGAACTTTTACTTTGGAACCACTGAATGGATTTGAACCAAACATAGCATGAATGATGTTTATGATGTGCTGACCAAGTGTTATTACTTTGGTGCCAATCTGTCATCTTACATGCGGACAGCATAGGACCCTATGGGAAATGCACACAAGATCTTCTAGAGAACTGCTAAATGGATTTAAATCAAACATGACATGAATGATGCCTGTCAGGTGCTGACCAAGTGTCACCAGCTGTGAACTTAAGTTAACAAAAGATCTTCTTCTAGAGAACTGCGTAATCCAAACTTTGCTTATGAGAAGCTGACCAAGTGTTGTTACTTCAGTTCTGATCCATCATCCAACATGGCTGCCAGCAATGGGGAAATGTATACAAAGATATCATGGAAAATCATTGAATGGATTCAATTTAAACATTGCATAAAATGAAACTTGTGAGATTTTGATTTGACCAAGCTTGTTACTTTGGTGCTGATCCGTCTTCCGACATGGCCACCAGTAGCAAAACATAGTTTAACATTGGACCCAGTGGGAAACGCATAAAAAGATCTTCTCCTCTGAGACTGCTTGAACAATTTCAGTAGAATTTTGATATGATAGTCCTTATGTGACCCTCTTCAAAGTTTTATGTTAAATAGCTGCCAGCAGGGAACGTAGATTAACTTAGTCCCTTAAGTTTGGAAACTGCATTCAAAAATCTTCTCTGAAACTGCTTGAACAATTCTAATTAAATTTTATAAAAAGTTTCTGATTCTTATGTACATGCACCAACAAAGACGGACCATCAATTTGGAATTATAGTGCTGCAGGTCCCAGGTGAGCGATATAGGCTCTTGAGAGCCTCTTGTTTCATATAAAATAGATCATTTGATTTGTGCTCCTGTCGTAAATGGAAAACAATACATTAAAACGAACGGCGTATCATTGGTGGCCTTGGTACAGTGTGTCCCAGATGATAAATGTTAAACAGAATGCCGTAGACAAGACATTGTTTCTTACTCTTCCAATCGTCCGTTGTTGGTTTTTACACTGTCATTGATTTGTTTCGTTTGTATATCTTGTCGGTAAACAATATTAAAATGTTTTCTTTTGTTCTTCCGTGTTTTTAACAATTTAAGTTCATCATGGCTTGTTTTGGTTTTCCTGAAGATGAGAGTATTTATCACGTGTTCTATTTTATATCTTCAAATTGTTCTTCCCTATGTACGACAGCTACACAAATGTACGGATTCTGTTTCTTTTATATGACGTTCAGCTGTTTCGAAACATATACTTTCATTTGCATTTTATACTGTCAATTTGCTAAATATTTACCTGTTGATGTTTCATTAGACTTGAATATTTTTGAGATTCTGTGTAATATCCCCAATCATTCTTCGATAGCATACTCGCCGCCGCTCGTAACGGTATACTAATATCTCTGTTGCCTAATTCCGAACCTCCGGCTTCCACCAGTAATACCGAAATATCAGAATCTTCTGATAGTCTGTTGGCAATAACTGCTCCTGCCGAGCCTGCATCAACTGTTCAATATATATGACAAACAATACAATTTTTATTATTCAAAGTTTTGAATATGCATGACAAAAAAATAATACCACGTTACCACATCCGATTTACCACGTAAGTTATTTGCAATGAACTTTATATTTCTTGTTGAGTAAAATTAGAGCATGTTGAAACATAAGAGTTTTATTTTCATACTGTTGAATGAAATTTGGGTGTTGCCGATCATGTAATGGCAAAAAAGTAAATTGGAAAATTAGGAATTTTACAAATAAATGATCGAAAAAAATGTATTATATTGTAAGGTGGAACAAATCTACAATAGATTTTTACAAAGTGTTCCACTGACTTTATCACAATTATCCCATTTATTTTCAAATTGAATAATGAACCCCCTTTAAAAAAAGAATATCTGGAGTCTTACCTATGATGTAGTCATACGATGTATTTAATTTCACATTCAGTACAGGGTCCTTCTCTGATGGTACAAAATAGAATGACAAAGCAATTGCAATAACCAGAACTAGAATTGCAGTGTTTGTTATTGTTGCCATTTAAAATTGCCTGAAAAGAATAAAAAACCTACATATTTAGACAAAAGGAAAAAGTACGATCATACCTATTAACCTTTGATAGATGCTATGAAAACTAATTTACACTTGTTCGAAAATCATTAAAAAAGGCAAATATAATGTGTTTTCTTTTCCTTGTCCTTCATTCATGTATTGCGAAGCAAATAAAAATTAGTCCATGGGCTGGAAACACTTTCCGTGCACCCCCACTTCCGAACCAGACCGATTTTTTTCAGTCCTACTATGTCCCCTCTTCACAATAAAACATGTTAACACGAACATAACCTGCACGCATAGACAGTATAGGGCCACTTTGATAGTACACCATGAAAAATTCCTGTATTTTCGTTTTAACCTAAGGTTCATCTTTTAAGCTCCATAATGTTTAAACGATAAGTAATATGTACTCAAATTTGGTACCAAATTAAAGCTAATTTAATATGTTTTACAATGTACACAAGTTTGGGCACTTTACACCCTTTTCATGATCTGGGGATACAAAAAATGTACCCTATGCAAAAAAAATGCGAAAATGACGATTTTAGACAGTCAATTCCTTTCGGATAAACAGCCTTCGTCATTTGATATAGTTTTTATGCCTAACTTATCAGGTGTGATACAATGTTGGAAAATAAAAACATTTAAGTCCATAAAATTTTGATTTTCGGTATAAAATTTTTGAAAAATGGAAATTTTCGGAATTTTAGATTTTTTTCACAATTTCGACTTTCTAACTTTAGGGTCGTAAAATCTGAACATATATTCAATAATGGCCGATTTTATAATGATTTATGATATACAAAAATGTATTAGCAACAAATTGTGCGCAACCATTTTAGTTTCAGACATATTGTAGGTTCAGAAATGTCAAAATTAGCACCCTTCCCCCTAAAAATTTGATTGAAAATTTGAAATATTCAGGCTCTAAATGATAAAAAGATAATGTTTAATGGGAATTCTAGTGTTTATTTCATTAAAGCTGACATGCAGAAGATCATTTAAGTAGATTTAAACTTTTTAAGAGGTCTCTTTTCGACTCTTCTGCCCGAAATTGTATGCAAAATGGGAATTTCCCGGTTTTCAGAATTTCTTCTGTTTTGACTTTGAGATGCAAATACTTCATGAAATTGACATGTATCTTGAAATGTTGATTAAATATCGTTTAATTATATCTTAGCAATTACAAAGTATGCTTTTAAACATTTTAGACTAACTACAGTCTCATAAATTACAAACAGATTGCCCTTTACCACACATATTTAACACAATTTTTTTCATTTTATTCAGCTTGAAAAGCTTAAACATTGTATAAAGGTCCAATGACACATCATTTTCAAACACCAAAATACACAGACTGACATATATCAAAAATAAGAACATGCGCATTGTTTATAAGCAGTTATTCAACAATTAAAATTGGATTTCGTAAAATTCTGAAATGCTGGAAATTCCTATTTTTAACGAAAATAGCCAAAAATATTCAATTTTACCCATACTCCGGTGTTGAAATTACATATTACGATTTATCAAATGCATCTTTTGAAAAGAAAGTAAAATATTAGTATGCCATATATGAAAAAGAAAGGAAATGGGGTAAATGTCAAGGAGACAACATCCCATATCCAGGTTAAAACGACCCAATACAAAGCATCTAGGGGTCACCGTACGGTCTTCAACACAGTGAGGAACCTCACACCATATAGCAAGCCCTAAATGGCCCCAAAAAGGTTAAAAAGTGAATAAATCAATGGAAACAAACCATATCCAATAACCCAAATATCAAGGAACTAAAATTTTATAAGAAGAGCTATCTTCATATATATTTAAAAACAGATATATTTTGGGGACTTTTAAGTTTAATTTTGTTGGGGTAGGGGAAAGATTTTCGGTATCTAGAGTCACATCGAACACTCCTTGTTTTTCTAAGCAGTGTTTTAAGATAACTTATGTATCGGTTAAAACAAAACAAAAAAATGGCATATCTGCAGATTAATCCTTCAGATTTGCCACAGATAACGATTTAAAAGTGAATTTTGGACAAATCTGAAATGCTAACGATTTTCATTTTTTTATCAATTTTGAACAAAATATTGAGTTTAAGCAGATAAGTTGGTTTTGAAATACCAAATCACGATAGAATTCATGCAACCTTGCTATATGCAACGCAGATTTTGCGTGTGGTGGTTATTTTTATCCCAACACAGACAAAAAATCGATAATTTTTGGGAAAATTTGTTGGGATAGGGGTAAGTTTTTTGGTATTTAGAGTCACATTAAACACTCCTTGTTTTTCTGAAAAATGTTTTAAGGCAACTTGTATCTCTTAGAGCAATTAATTGGCATATCTGCGGATATATTCTATAGATTTGATATATATTGCGATTTAACAGTGAACTATGGAGAAATCTGAAACGTTGAAAATTCCCATTTTTCATCATTTTTTGGAGAAATACTGAGTTTTGAGGGGCCAATGGCTGTTCAAATACCAATTCATAATGTTATTTTTGCAACATTGTCATATACAACACATGTTTCCATGTTCTGGTTGTTTCTATGCGAACATAGTCCAAAAATTGACAATTTAAGGGAAAATTTGTTGTGGTAGGGCTAAGATTCCCGGTATCTATAGTCACATTTAACACTCCTTGTTTTTCTAAATAATGTCTTAAGACAACTAATGTATCGCTTAGAACAATTAATTGGCATATCCGCAGATATATTCTATAGATTTGACATATATTGCGATTTAACAGTGAACTATGGACAAATCTGAAATGTTGAAAATTCCCATTTTTCATGAATGTTTGGAGAAATATTGAGGTTTAGTCCACCAATGACTGTTAAAATACCAAATCATGATGTAGTTCATGCAACATTGTCATATACAACACACATTTTACGTGTTCTGGTTATTTTCATGCGAACATAGACAAAAAATTGAAAATGTAAGAGAAAAATTTGTTGGGGTAGGGGTAAGATTTTCGGTATTCAGTCACATTAAACACTCATTGTTTCTCTAATCAATGTTTTAAGACAACTAATGTGTTGCTTGGTACAATTAATTGGCATATCTGCAGATATATCCTCCAGATTTGGCAAATATAACGATTTAACAGTGAACTTTGGAAATTCTAAAATGTTTAAAATTCCCATTTTTCATAAATTTCGGGCAAAATATTGAGTTCAAGTCAACGAATGGCTGTTAAAATACCAAATCATAATGTTATACATGCAACTTTGTCATATACAACACACATTTTACGTGTTCTGGTTATTTTTATGCGAAAATTGACAAAAACATTTTTAGAGTAAATTTGTTGGGGTAGGGGTAATTTTTATTGATATTCGATGTTTATATTACCTAAAAGCCGTTTTTAGTTGTAATGGTTGTGAAGCAAATATAATAAGCTTTCATTTGATACCTATTTTAAATGATATTTGTTTACTAAAAATAAATTAGGCAAAAGTAAGATAAAAGTTATTCAAAAACAATATTATTTAAAGGTCCATGTATTTGGTCTGTTCGAAAATAAAATTTTTGTCATTTAAAATATGTTAACATCGTATTAACATGTTTTATATTGAAGAAAATAGATTGAAAAGCTAAAAACAATTTTCAGAATCGGGAATTGAGATGCACTTCTGGTTCTCTAGACCATCAAACTTATGCAATTTCAATGAAAATATCAGTTTTTTCGTCAATATTTCATTGGGGTAGGGGTACGTTTAATTGCGCTATGGAATGTATTGGGCATAGATATTGCATTTTGTAAAGCTAATATAATAAGCAATCATTTGATACTGGAAGGCATTTGGTCAACATTTTGAAGCAACTGAATGAAAAACTTGCACGAAAAACGAAATTTTCCAAAATTTCGGTAGGTGGGTCCAAAAATGGGCCAAATTCCACAAGTGCGTGCAGACTACAATGTCTAATGCAACCCATTCAAGTCGAACAGTGTATATTTTACACCAGTCAGAAAAAAATTAAAGTATGCATGTTACCTTATTTGGATACCAAAGCCAACGATTCCACTTATGAACAGAGTGCCCACTGAATTATTTGTTATGGTTTACTGTTATGCCCTATTTTTAGAATTTACCTGTGATAAACAAGATAAAATAATAAAGATCAGTGAACTTGTCAACATGAACTAAATACATGTAGCATCGAAAGATTGCTACGCGAAGTCATATATCACCATCTGTTCTCACTGTCAACACAGGGGCCGAAGTGCGTATCGAGAATTTCCTTATTTATGTCAATGACATTTAATTTCTATAGATACGACTCGATTAAATGCCATATTTAAGTTAATAACAAATTGACTGCAAAAAGGTGCACATTGGCACTTAATGGAGTCGCATCTATAGAAATTAAATGCCATTCACGTAAATTCTCGATACGCACTTCAACCCCAGTGGTCAAGTACCCGACAGAGAATGGCGGATGTAACACTACAGAAAGGTGGATGCAAAATATTTGACCAATATTGTCGTGAAATAATGCTTAACAGTTAGATATACAACTCCAGAAAAAAAACCTTTGTAACTAACTTAGGTTCTTTGCAGTTTAACACATTATCATTTTATTTTCTGCAATAACCTTTGAAAGTTGTCTTATCGGCGATAATTTAATCCAAGATGAGATTTAAATCAAATTCGACTCTTTCTTGATGTTTCGTGGCTTTTAATGCTTACCAAAATGTTGTATCCGGCAAACACGGAATGACCTTCATCATTTCAGAGTAAGTGAAAACCCTATCGTCAGAATTAGCATTTACTAACGTATAAATGCATAGATTTCATGTTCTTGTTGCGAATTGGGTTGTTAGCTTGCAATGATGTCACAGTTGCTCAAAATACCATGAAACCACAAGGTGAATTCGAATCCTTACTTGGTAAAATATTCAATTGGTTGTCCCGCGGTCGCCCCTCGAAACTATGTCCGGCAAGTCTCCATCCCTTCACATGTGACTGGTGTCACTTGTTAAGCAGATAATGCTTGCCTCGGAACACTTGATGAAACTTCGTGTTTTTAAGGGATGCACACTGTTAGAGCTTTTTGTTTGTGGCGTTTGTATTATGCTATGTTTGTTTCATTTTTGTCATTTACATGTTCTTTCTGTATGTGATCCTTAAATTGCCATGTATAATGTATTTATGAGTTTGGTTTTTCTTAAGTTTTCATTTGAAAATTTATTTCACAGATTTTAAGATAGCAGCCAAAGTTGAATGTAATCTTAAAATGGTATTGGCGGTGACAATTCCGTGACATTAATAAAAACTGAAAGCAATAATTAAGGTGGCAAAGTACAGAGAGTGCTGAAAATATTAACCACAGAGAACATCTAGATTTGAAACAAGCACAACACCAAACATAAAAAACAAGCCAAATCAGATATTTCAATATCCGCTTAAATAAAATTTTCACTGAAGGTTATAGTGCAAAAGTAAAAGGTTATTGTACTTAATTGTAATGAAAGTAAGTCAGTCATGAGAGTTCTTTGTGTAGTGGTGGTGTATTGGGATAAAAGCAAAATTACCGAACAGAGTTGTCAAGAGCCAAAATCAATGAAACAAAAAAAAACAAAAAACAAAAAACAAAACAATCAGGTGGAAACCGCCGGAAAAATGGTCGGCTGCAATGGTTCTGACTTGGTACAGGCATTTCAAAAGAAATTGTGCACCAGACCTCCCATTGTAGTGTGGTATTGTACGGTAGGGACTCAACAGCAATTGCCATTGACAAGTTGTAAGACAATGAAAGTAAATAAAATGGTGTTGTGCATTTTTAAGTCAAAAGTGTATATTAAACTCGGAATTGCTCAAATAGTATGCACCTACCTTTCGTGGTGATTATATCAGCCATCTTTAACTGACCATTCCGTACAAGACAATGGTTGAAATTTGAACCCCCAACATATCACTAGTTATAGATTATCTGCTGATAAAAAAACAACACCCATTGGCTAATCGCATGAGCCCTAATAAACTTTTTTTGCTACACTATGCTTTTTCAATAGCAAAATCCATCAACTTTTACCTGCATGGTTAGTAGCATATACACAAAATACTGATTTTTTTTCCGAGATGAACCTAAGGTATCATTCCAAACCATTTGCATTTACGTGGTTTTGCATAAATGTTATCTAACAAACAGATGCGCCAAGTCGCATGATACGCCCGTCGTCACCATTCAAAACTTTAAGTGATTAAGGTAAGGGGTTTTCAATTCAGAAACACTTATAACTGCCTAATTAAGCTTGATATCTCTTTCAGAAATTAATCTGCAAAGTTTGAAGTGAGCTGATCAAAGTACTTATCAGTTAGAGCAGGACATGTAAAAAATTGCCTTAAAATTGACGAACAAAGTCCCATTACTCTTGCAAGAAAAATCGAAATTTCACGAAAAAATATACAGATCCTGAGGCCATCATATCCTATACCTTTACAAAGTCTGAAGTGAATTGGCCAAAGGGTTGTCAAGTTAGAGCGCGACATGTAAAAAAAATGCCTTAAAGTTGACGAACAAAGTCCCATAACTCTTGCAAGAAAAAAATCGAAATTTCTGAAAAAGTATACAGATCCTGAGGCCATCATACCCAATACCTCTACAAAGTTTGAAGCGAGTTGGAAAAGGATTGTCAAGTTAGAGCGCGACATGTAATAAATTGCCTTAAAATTAACGAATAAAGTCCCATAACTCTTGCAAGAAAAATCCAAATTTCCCGAAAAAGTATACAGATCGTGAGCCCATCATACCCAATACCTCTACAAAGGTTGAAGTGAATTGGCCAAAGGGTAGTCAAGTTAGAGCACGACATATGAAACGGACGGACAGAAGACAAACGGACGGACAGAAGGACGGACGGACAATCGGACATTGGTATACCATACTACGCCCGTCATTAGACGGGCGTATAAAAACCAATCACTGCCAGCAAAATCGAAATAGAAATATATTTTATGAATAGTAACATTGTTTCAAAATATTTTTTAAAAACTTTACTTGATAACAAGTCATTATCAAGGAAACCGTAAAAGTTGCAAATTCTGCTCAATTCAAGGGCAGTAATAAACTGTCCAAAAGGACGACCAACCACTGTGAGAATCGAACTTGTATTTTTTATTGGATAAATATATATATGGCATTATTAAGTTAACAAATATTCTAGGGAGTAAAATCATCTTACCTTGCCTTTGTCTGTTTGTTAGCAACAGAAACAGGGGATTCTTGCAATAAATGAGATAAGTAATAATATATTTTAACGGGACATACTACCTACGTTACAGACTACCTATGTTGCATACGCAGACTGAAATTTCAAGTACAACAACCTAACTAACTAGTCGAATATTTCGCTTATTTGGTTAAATGGCTGGCCAGAGTGATAGAGGTCCCGGATACCGCGGGGCGACGTTATGTCAATTTTATAATAGAGAATCGTGCTCAAATTTTACATTAAGCGCACAACATAAACCTACGGTGGTCAGAAAGGAAGAGTTTCTGTGGATGGATTTGTGTTATTTCTACAGAAACTAAAAATATCATCAGATCTCATCAGGAAACCATAAAACTTGCAGATTTTGCGTAATTCTTTGTAAAACGCAAAATCTGATCATAGTTAAAATCGAACTTGACCTGTATTTGTTAGATAGCAACAGTATTCTTTAAATATTAAATCATTACTTCAAATCGATTTCAATCATCCGGAAACTAAGTATAAGAGAGAACGGACTGACTATTGAATCCAATTTACTGCGACCTTTGTAAGACGGGGTATAAAAATAATTGTACACCAAAGGTATTTGATATTTCAAGTAAATCTTATTGAGCAAAAAAAAAATTTTAATTCTCAATAATTTGCAACAACACATTTTGGGACATATCCTCTAACTTTTTGGGACATATACTCTCACAAACTATTGTACAGGACTCGTCTTTGGCCTCTCTCAAGGTCACCGACCTTTTATCAAAATCCAATGAGAAATTGTGCTGGAGCACTGACAACGACATGTTTCCAATTTACAAAGTTGTAAAGGAGCATAACCCCTACAAAAATATTCAAGCAAAGCTATACGTCCAGTATCTCCATATCCTTGCAGGAAAATAGAATAACCGATTCCTTATCTCAGAACTGACAAACTCAAACACCACAAAAATATTGTCTCACTTTAAACAAAGTATGAACTGCGTAACTTAATACTGTATGTCGTATGTCCAATAATACTGGTTGCTAAATGTTTCTATTCTGGTCTGTTGGCCTCTTCTTCCAAAGGCCGATTTTTCTATTATATATTTTACTTTTTAGCAATATCTTTTTTTTTTATTTTAACATCATCTAGTTTATCTCATTTTATCTCTTTTCGTAACAATAACATGATACAGTACTTAAAAATTCGTTCTACAAATGAATTTTTAATCATAGATTTCGTTCTTTGATCCAAGAACATTTCCTTTTTTTCTTTTAATAGTATTTTATGTTTTCTTCTTTCTCGTCATAATTCACGTTATAATTTTTACTGTTGTCTTCTTTCTCGGAATATAGGAATATGATCGGTTATATTCTTTTCAATTCGCACATCTTACAAATGTAAATGTTTAATTTTTTCCCGAAAAGCTTTTACAGTGTCCTTGCCCTTGATCAAATCTGCAGCCTTTTCACCGATCATAATACATGGTGCATTTGTATTACCAGAGGTCAAATGTCTCATCACAGATCCGTCAGCTATACGTAATCCATCAATTCCTTTGACCCTACAATAAATCACTTAATTACATACTTAGTAAAAATACTGGTATTTTCGTATGCTAAATTTGACCGGAGGTGAACAGTTTATACTTTCCCGGATTGTGAAAATATGGCGGGATTACTTCTGGTCACATAAGCCGTTAAAAATATATTATAAATATTTTAATACATGGGCATTTCCATATTTGCTTTGCTGTCATCCCTCGACCCATATTGGAATCATATTAGCCCTCGCCATCGTCTCGTGCAAAGAAGAAAGTCTCGGGATAATAATTAGGCCAATATAGAAATGCCCTTGTACTAAGCTGTGTTTATTTTTTCAGATGTCTTGATTATATTATTAAAGAAGAATAAGTAGGGATATGAAAATTATTGAAAAATGTTTTAAATGTAACATCAATTGTAAAGAGTGCAGATGTCAAAACAGAAGTGCAACTAAAAAAAATTACTAAGAATCATGTTACACGTCTCAAAATTTTTTCCTACTTCATAAATGGCCTGTTTATCTGTGGAGCTAAATCGTATCGCATATCAAAAATACGGATAAAGGGAGGTTTCTGTACCTATAAACCGGTTTGACCCTTCGTATAGCTAATGCTGGTCCCAAAGTTCCTGGTTGGTTACGTTTCTTTTTGGTCTTATTTTGGATATTTACTGTGTAGTTCCCTAGCAGATTGTAGTATGTAGTTGTAATTTTCAGTTATTGTAGATATTTTCTGTTATCTTTTTTTATTCTATCTCTTATTATGAAATTAACAATAAAATGATATGAAGTGATGCGCGTGAGAGAAAGAATGTACAAAAAATAAAAAATACAAAATGTGCATGGTAAAACAATCTATGGAAAATAAGATTTCTTGAAAGTTTTTGTAACGTAGACTACATATCAAGATTAAAAATATATGTCCAGACTTGTATTTGCAAAGTATATAGTTATAAACTAATGCTATTTTGAAATTTGCAATATCAAAATTTTGGAAAATGTTATTTGAAACTATAGAGTATCTCTCTTGTGATGAGCTCTGTTAGCTGATTAATCGCGATTCTATCTGTTATTTGCTCTCTGCCATCTGTATAGATGTCTTTCAACCTATAATTTCCTAGATATTTGATTTGATCAGCACTGAAGAGACATAAATCGTGGAATTGGCCATCTGCAGAAGCGTAATTCACAGTAACTACGGTCTGTTCATTTATTTGGTATGTATATATTGGAATTCATCAATAGTAGTTACATTGTATGACAATACCATGATTACTATTATAAACCCTTACTTAAGTTCAGGGTCGACAACTGCAGTAGGGTCTGATCTGGATCCCATACGACAGGATGACACTGGATGGTATCCTGTTATGCCCCAATGACGGATGATACAGTCCCAGTAGTCATCTGAATCAAATTCCAATTTATCACAAATACCCTTAAAATCTAATCTATTCAGTTTTGCTCCTATCTGTTTAAAAGTACGTGTGTTTTCTAATTTCCTTGTAGTCCTGATACCTGTGAAGATAGTTGCTACATATTAGTTAATTATACATATTTGATTATAGTCTAAGATTAATACATAATGTCTAATTCCATATCGACCATGTTATCAAAGTGAGACTCTCATGGGTCGCGTAAAGAGAAATTAACATTTGAATTTCTGCTTGACCAATTTTTATAACTGGCATTGGAGAACGTCTTCCTGATATACACTTGGCAAGAAAAAAAATGAAAACTTTAATGGTAGTGATATTCGGCATTCAGTATTGGTATAAAAAAAGGCTGGGATCTTTTAACGATTGTCAGTATTAGTCTTGACACATAGACTTTCTGGGAGCTGGGTGGCCGAGCGGTTAAGGCTCTGGACTTCAGATCACGAGGCCTGTTTGATCATCACACGTGTCATTGGTTCCAGGTACCACCCTAAGTTCGAGGGTTTCATCGATTTTCCACAACTGAATATCGAGCTTTCCTCCCTCACAAAACCTGGCGACCGTGCGAGGACGGCATCAGTGCCAACAGGTCGAAAAATCTCGCCGTCGGTTAAAGAGCTCGTATAGAGCTGTTAAGTTGTTTTGACCGACGTTAAATAAAACTTACATTTACCTTTAGCTCCACAGCAGAAAGACCAAGCTACTGGAAGACTAAATGCCCTTCAATCTGCCAGGGTTATCGCACATGACTTTAACTGTGCTATATGGACCATTGAGAGTCGAATGCAACCGACAACACCAATTGATTCAAGCATAAATGTATAGACTTTTATTGATTAAACGTGAAACTTGGTACAATTGTGTTCAAGAAACGTAGATGCAGAGGACCTTTGTGATTTGTAAAAACTTGTGTGCAATCCAATTCTACATATTATCGATACAATAAAATACGTTTAGGGACCGACTATTTAACTTGAAGGGGGGAGGGGGGGGGCTTTGGTTTTTTTCTAAAAAAATATTCTGGAGCCGGTTAAATGGTCGGTCCCTTAAAGTAAGTAAGAAACTTAGTCCGGGAAGAGGTGTAATAGCTGCACCGTACATCAAATATACTCAAATAAAAAATGCAAGAAATAACAAACAATATTAGGACATTCATGATTCCAACGTTTGAATGGTTTACGGGAAAACGTCTTTTGTTTTCAAGCTAAGGTGCTAATTATCATGAACTTCGGCCACAATTATAGAAGATATCAAAAAGGGAAAGGAGGTTACTCCCTAAAACCTGTGTACAGCATACCAAAATTTACATTTTGTTATGCAACTTTGGTGTTTTGTATTTTAAACCACTTGGTCAATGTCACTGCTGTTGGACCAGAGGTCCACAAAGGTATTTAACAGCCCAGCAGATTTTTCCCGTTATCTGAAATTTAAAATATTTTCCATGTTTATGAATTTCTTACCTTCTTGGACATCTTTAATGAATAACGTGACATAAAAATAAAGCCAACGAGAAAGCATGCAATAGCATAAGAACCAAAGCGTTCATGTTTGATTCAAGGTCAATAAACATTGCATGTTTTGGGTAATTATTTGTATTACAGTGTATATTGATTAAAGTTACAAAAGTAAAAAAAAATCAAATATATTTAAGATGTTTTTTACATTTAGAAAATTGTTTGGAAATAAGCTTGTAACTTAAAGACCAATGAAATTGTACAATCGCTTGTTTCGAAATGTATGAGGTCATTTTGATTATCACGAAAGGCAAGAATAGCATCTGAATTGGGGAAATCGTTACGTAACATGTTTACTAAAATGATATAAATAAACAAATATGACCTGCGATCAAACTTTTAACATCATATGGCTGACAAAGGTAATTTGGGTCAATTGTAGGATAATCAAACGGATCTTTGCTTTGTAATCGAACTGTCCCTGTACATTTGGGATGAAGCAGCATAACAACGGCCGTGAACTCCTTGGTACTTGACCTAGACTTCATGAGCTCTCTTACCTAAAAAAAACAACATACTGCAGCAATTTTGAAATAGATATCTTCTTATATTTTAAACAGATATCTTCTTACATAGGCTATAAACTTGCCAGTAGAATTAGATGTTGTTTTTTTTTCATACCGAATTCTTGAAATAGTGTACCGAATTCTTGAAATAGTGTAAAATTCCGATTTCTCTTGTGAAACAACACCTTTAAGAATTTTTTATCATGCAATATACACATAAGAATTGATTAAGAGAGGGAAATAAATGCTTGCAATGAAACTGTCGGTACTGCCGTTACCATGAATTAGTTTATAAAAATTGATAATATTATATTTGAATTCATACATACAAAAGCTTAATTGACTTATACTTCATTTGACCAAATACTTGATTTCAGATTTTAAGTGATACGAGTACCTCACGTGAAGCAGAAAATGATTTTCCTCAGAATGATAACACTCCGTTTGTCAACACTCCGTTTGTTATGGGCAGTTACAGACCTTGTTTGTTCTTTTGCTAGAGTTTAAGTGCAGTTATGTTTATTTCTTTTATCCAAATTGTTTATGTTTTCTCCATTTGTGTTATCTCTTTTTCTCTTTCGTGTTGTTATTTTGAATGTATCTCACTATTTAAAAAAAATCGTGTATTTTGTCCCATCTATTCTAATGAAGTTTTGTCCCATTCTTTTCTTTTTCAAGATAGCCTTGTTATAGTTGTAGTTATCTGTATTGAGTTTTAATTGTATATTTATTATAGGAAAGAGAAACGGGAGGTTTGGGCACACATAATCCAATACCTAAATACCTAAGTCTGTTAATTTATTTTCAGCATATGCGGATTTCGACAACTTATGTCAGTAGTGAATCGGGTCACTTTGGCCCCATAAGGCCTATGGTAAAGTTCCCCCATACTTCCCTCCGAAATTGTCGATCGCCTTGATTGGTCAATTATCAGTTTTTGAAAGCTAGTTCTGTTTGCAATTACTGTCATTCCGTTTTCTTGTATACAGACATGGATATTTTAACCCGTCCCTTAGATATATTTGAAGTTGGATTTACGCTTAAAGCCCTACCTCTTCTCAGGCACCCCTCGCATTTTGTATAATGTCTACAGCCCCGTTTTCCAGCGTCTTGAACGTAGAGCACCGCAAAGGTAGTGTAGCGTTGTGAGAGTAGTGGGACGCTGGGAGATATTTGGTCATCTATTAAACCTATAATCCCTAAAGTAACCCTTCGTGACCTTAGCTAGCCCACCAAGTTATACCTAAAACATAACCCTCTAACCCTCTATGTTTGGGTATATCATTATTTTCATTTTTGTGTTGTATTACTCCGGAAGCTCTATAAATGTTTTTTCCGTTCTTTTCTACTGTTTGAGTTGTCTCCCTTGTTTGTGCTCTAACATTAATCCCAAACCCATTTGTTGTTTTCTATCGATTTATTTCCCTGTTCTGTTCTTCCTTGTTTTGTACTGACCTATTTCCCCCCAACCGTAACTCTTTTGTTTCTGTATGTGTACTTCTCTATCGTTATTTTCTTCTTTGTTTCTCTGTGGGAGTTTCCTTTTCATTAGGCAATAAATAACAAACTAGTTACAAGTATACATATTTTATTTTCTCCCGTCATGAAGCAGTCATGGGCTAGGGAATGGGGACTGGGACTAAAATAATAAAAAAATAAAAAATTAAAAATAATAAAAACCCTTGTGATGTCTTTTTTCCCACCACAAGATACAAGACACTTACCAACCTACCATCCCCGCCGCCGCCACCGCTCACCAACCAACCAACACCGCCGCCGCCGCTTACCGCTGAAATCCCGAGATGAGCACGCGAGCAGCACGAGCAGCGAAATGAGCACGCGAGCAGTGAAAACGAGCAGCGTGAACATACCCTGAAACAACGAATTTGTTGCTTTTCCCACCGCACAGCGGCTGCAGCAGCAGCAATATTCCCGATATGAGCACGCGAGCAGCAACATTCCCAATCTGACCGTATTTAAAGCTTTGTTCTGTAATATATCGTCATTCGTTCTTTGAATCCAGAGAGAGAAAGACGTATATAATGTATCAATGCGACCTTTGTGAATACACGACCAATCGTCACTTCAATCTCGTACGCCACAAGAGTCAGAAACACGACATGGAAGATACTTCGCCAAATGAATCGGATACAGAGTCCAACGTATCAGAGGAAAGCAATCACTCTGACGAATCTGCCTATAGCAACGACGAAAGTAATGACTCCAATACGTCAGAAGAGTCCCCGGACGAAAGCACTGACGATGACGATGACCAAGAATCTCCATGGAAGCTGATAGTGAATCAAACATTTGACAAACTCGAACCAGAATACACCAAGAAAGTAGAAGAGTTGATGGAAGAAGGACACGATTCCGAAAAGGCTCGTTTAGCCGCATATGAAGAGATGAATAAACTTTTTAGAGACCATATGAGAAAACAATACCTGGAAACGGTGTTCTGGATGCAGGATTTCAACAAAGATCCAATTCACAAAAAGATCAGAGATACGGCCAAACGTTTAAGAGATGAAGAAGACTACGAAACCAGGGAATCTTGGCAATATGCAGTGAAGAAAAGAAAATATCTGTTAGATGACGTATTGGACGGATTCGAACCACCACCAATCGAATACAGCAACGACTCGATGTAAAGTGACAGAAGAAAAAGGGGGGTAATGCGGCCTATCCTTTAAGATAGCCAGTCACAAGCCTGGAAAAACGCAGAGTGCCCCTTTGTTAGAATTCACCAAATGACCCCTTGTCAAAATTTTGGACCCCTTTTACACCCATACTATTAGAGATAGGGCTTAACAAATGTCTCCATTCGATTTAGAATGACAAAGATACCCCGAATACATATATCACATGTCCTTAGTACTTGACTTAGGAAAAATTGCATTTTGGGCCATTCCCGAAATTTTGGACCCTTATAGCACCCCAAATATTAGAGATACCACCTCACAAATACCACCATTCGCTTTAGAAATACAAAGTTACCCCGAAAACATATATAGCATGTCTATAGTACTTGACTTTGGAAAAATTGAAATTTGGGCCTTTTCCGAAATTTTGGACCCCTGATAACACCCATACTATTAGAGATATGACTTAACACACGTCGCCATTCGATTTAGATGGTCAAAGTTACCCCAAATACATATATAACATGTATATAGTACTCGACTTAGAAAGAAAAAATCGCATTTTCGCCATTTCCGAATTTTTCGGTACCCCTATCTTCCAAACGGTAACAGATAGAAACTTGAAACTTTCACCAATCGCTTTAGGAGCTTAAAGTTACCCCGGATTGATAGATACATTGTACGGGAAACAAACGATAACTCGGGAAATCGAGGTTAAAAATAGTAGTTGGAGAATGGTCGAGATCCCCCCCTTTTTACGCAGTAAAAAGCTTAAAAGTTATACTCACTTCCGGATGACGTCACTTCCGGTGACGTCATTTCCGGATGACGTCACTTTCGGTCACGTGACTATGACGTGAATATGTCATTGAAGCAACACATGTCGGGAGCGGTCAATGAGAAAAAAAGTAAAATCGGGCAATGTATGCCTACATATAAGACCATTTAATCAAATATGTTAAAAAACTGATAGAGAACAAATACCCAATATAGTCTAAATGTAAAACCAAATTTAGCAAGGACAGAGCTTTGCATGAGGGAGATACTTCTTAAGTTTTCAACAAAATTTACAAAAAATTTAGATATTGCAAGGTTTTAATTAATATCAGCTTTGGGTCAGCACCGAAGTACTGACTACCGGACTTGTGAATACCCTCGAGGACTAACAGTCCATAAGCAGATGCATCGACCCAGTGGTAACAAATAATTAAATACCGAAGTTACTGTGAGTTTAATTTCTGCATATGCGCATTTCGACATCTTATGTCTCTTCATTGCAGATAAAATTTAAACGTATGGAAAGCCCATTAAATCAAATATGTTAAAAAACTGATAGAGAACAAATACCCAATTCAGTCTACCTGTATTGTGTGTTTATTTGTATGTTTTTTACACTGTTGGGACACGGGATATAGAAAGCGGAGGTTTGAGTACCCATAATCCAGATCCGCCCTACCGCTAGCTTTTGCTAGTGCCGGAACCAAGTCTTATTCTTATTCACATTTGTCTTCTTTTATCTTTCATAATTCTTGTTTTTCTTGTGCAATTCAATTTAGTGATTTCCTGTACAGTTGACCTTCTTTGAAACAAACCATATCATTGGGTTACGAGGTCCAGCTCTATACCCTGTTCAACCAAACTCACTTCATAATTAAGACTATGATTCAGCATATAGAAGCTTCAAGATTAACCACAAATTGCCCTTGGACAGTTTAACACTGAAATCTGATAGTACATGTGACGTTTATTTTGAAATTATTTCGTCAACAATAAAAATTACGTCATTAGCACTGTTTCGCTTTGAATGATATACATACCGATTTGTTATAATTGTTAGGAAGACCATAATCAATCAGTGTATCATCTTGTGCATGACTGAAAAATAGTATTTCATAATCTGGAAACAAGGGTTCATTCTTATCTCTATCGGGCATCCTATCAAACATGATTCCCTCCAAACCACTTCCGGTCCAAACACCTACATTTGTATAGGAACAGAAAAGATAACTGGAATACATATTACACTCTATGACATATAAACTCAAAACTATGTCTGCATAACTCCTATTGACTTGTAAATACTAAAACTGTTTTGCTTATTTAACAATTAATTTTGTTGTTTGTTTGCAAAATATTTTTTTCTTTTTGCGCTGATGAGGCATTAATTTCAAGTGGTATACACATTCCATGTTAATTGCTGAATTTCTTTTATCAATACTTAAAACTTAGAAACGGTCGTAATTTAATATACTGATGATGTAATGACCTTTCTTCTTGAAAATAATTTCTCCTGAAAAGATGCTCAAACCTCATATTTGTCGTTAAATGATACTACTATGATGAACAACAATAAAAACGTTGTTCAGTTGCTTGGTTTTATCATGTATTTGTAGATACATACTTTGTCCCATGTGCCTTTACTCCATATCCTTTTAATGTTGATACTTCAACTATTACTTGGTTAAAGGAAGAAGTATTGAAAATTCATCGGGCAACCCAACTAACAATTTTTAGCAAAATCCTTAACAATCACAAGTACTTGTTGTATCCTCTCTTTAGGTATTATTCTAAACAGTTAAAAAGGCGAACCTTCACTTATTTTATGTAAAAACAAAACATTTTAGAATTCTTTCCTGCAATTTTGGTGTTTTGTTAATATTTTTAGCACTACTGAAGATTGTCAGAATGTAGTTTGATCACGGATACTCCTCGATGGTGTAAATCAAATGTCAATTTTGGAATATTTGTCCGTAGCCATATTTTCTATTCAAAGGAATAACCCTGTTTCAATCTATAAGAATCGATAAAGATTTTTATGTTCTAGATCTTCTGAAAATGATCGTTTTGTGGTTAGCTATACATTTTCAAAACAATTTTTAAAACCTTTTAAGTACTTAACGGATACAAATTCAGATTTAAAATACAGGCATCCCGAATCCATGAAAAGAAAAGAGACTGATGTAGATTGATCGACAATTAGAAAATAATTCCGTTCAAACCGGTTCTTAGGAGCCGTTTTGAACTTACTAAGAGGTATGAGCAAAGCTCATTGCTGAAGTCCTGGTGTTGACTTCAAGATGAAGAACAACAATAAAAGTGTTGTTCCGTTGATTGGTTCCACTGCATATTTGTAGAGACTTTGTCTCATGTGCATTTACACAATATCTTTTAATTGTTTATCCTGTTATCGCCTATTTTTTTATAAAGTTTATGTAGTTGATGCTTAGGTAAATCTTTGATAGTGTATTCTTTCCTAGTGAGGTGTTTGATCGAGGCACTTTTCATTGTAGTGACATTAATTTCTGAGTTGCTTGTATAATGTAAAGTTCATTGGGGAAGAAGATCGTTTAAATGCTCTCATCGTCAACGCTTTTGCGAACCTCATAATAGTGTGTTTAATTTTTACAAAAATTGGTGAATGAATAAATTTCCAAATGGATACCGAATCAAAGCTACAAATTATAAATCAATAATACATATGGCAACGTAAGAATCAGATAAAGACAGAGCACACAAATGACGAAACAAAACAAACAGAACATAATACAACAAAAAATAAACTAATAGTGTAGTGTTAACCGCTCAAAAAAGGAATGTCCTCATGTGCTCCATGCAGAAGTGTTTAGCATGACCTGGTCCACATGAGACATACGTCATACTGCAAGTGAAAAGTCCGATGAAGAGTCAAAATCGGTAAATAACCCGGGATCTATTGAAAAATTTCAATCTTCATTTTTGATTTAGACACATTGTAACGATCCGTCAAATGGTGGTGACGACCATAAAAAAAATTTCATTGACAATAATAACTGTGATGCAACATAACCTTGGCCAGATAGCTTTTGAGGTATTAACTTTGCTCTCCTAGGTATCATACCACCAAAAGGAAATTCGTCCACCAAAGGTTGTATGTTAAAATTGTACTTATCAATGGGGCATGGATATTTCTATTGGATGATTGAAATAGTTCTGTATCCAATGTAATTAACCTGCATATGTGCTATGGTTCTCAGAAAATGACTAATTTAACAAAGACAAATAGGCAAAAATCAATGGTGGTATGATACCTTTAAGTGAAAAATCACAAAAATTAGAATTTGCCTCTGTTTTGTTTATTTTGGTACAAACCATCAAGTTAGGTCCAAATGCACAATTTTTAGCCAAATTTGACCTTAAATGCTTTTTATTACCACACTGGAGCTGAAACATTGGTGCGATGACATTTTTTCAGAAAAAAGGACAAAACCTGATATATCCATACCAGAATGACTGTAAATTTTATTTTCCATAGTTAATTGCATTCTAGTCACTGCAAAATACAGTATACACTGTGTCTAAGCAATAAATAGCTAACAAATTCAGGTAATTGAAATTTCAGACCTTAATTTTGCATTTTCATAATGTTCAGTTTTGACGGTATTCGCCGAGGGATGTAGTGATACTAATTTTCAAACTATCAAAGTATTTTTGACAGAATTTCTTATAATATGGCATATAAACCAAGGATTAATAGTGCATGTAATTTATCAGCAAAAAGAGCACTAGAAATCTATTCTAGTGAAAAATATAGACCATTTTAGGTTGTGGAATAAGGATATTTCTGAATGATTAAAAGAAATTTTAAAATGAGTGGCCTAAAATAACAATTTATGTAAATAAACTGACCCTTTCTGTTGCATTTAACCACCTTTGTGTCACATTTTTTTTTATCCGTCATTGTTGAACAATGAATAATATAAGCATTTTTAAAGAATTTTTCTAGATTTTAAGAAAATTATATCTGGCCGGCCGAATATTTTAAATACGGCCAAACTTCAAAATATACAATTTGACTATAGCTTTTAACAATTTGATGGATCTCATGCTTCATATCTGCAAACCTATCAAATAGTTTGATTCTAATTATTAAATAAAACTGATATCAATGCAGGTTTAGCTTATAAAAACACATCACTTGGAGAATAATGATATATGGAGGTGGGAGGGGTGGGGTGGGGGAGGGGGACATGACACTCAGTTATTTACAAAATAGGTCTTACATCTAAAAGAAAGCCACATATATAGTTTAGCAATGCTTTTGGACCACAAACAAGTTGCATTTAGGACACTTGTTGAAATTTGATTCATTCAGTCACTGACAATAGGCTCATATCACATATCACAAAAGTCTCATTTTCAGATTGTGATACCGTGTTATAGAGTCTCATTATTTTGTGAATTTCTCTTAAAGTGTTCACCAGATCTTAATCAAACTTTGCAGAATTACTGAAAAAAACATAGAAAAAAATATATATGATATAAGCTAATTTTATTAGAAAAAGTGGTCCTTTAGGTATCATACCACCAAAAGGAAATTCGTCCGCCAAAGGTTGCATGTTAAAATAGTACTACCAATGGAGTATGGAAATTTCTATGGGATGATTAAATATTTCTGTATCCAATGTTATTAACCTGCATACTGTTTGAAAGCTGAACATCTTAGGTACCCCAAAAAATCTTTATTTTATTCCTATTAGTTGTAATATTTTTTTTTTGTGTGTGAAAACAATGACATGACCATTTCACGGGTTGGCAGTGAAGGTGAAAGTTGATTTTTGATAGTAGTATACTTCCAATGGAGATCATTTTCTTATATTAAATGAAAGTTGTCCTCAAAATTTTTTGGAGGCTCATAATATATCTAATTAATTAGGTAAGAAGTTTCGCTTTATTTTAAACAACAGTAAATGTGCTATGGTTCTCAGAAAATGACCAATTTAACAAAGACAAATAGGCAAAAATCAATGGTGGTATGATACCTCTATCGACGAAATCGATGTATACATCACATGCACGGAATTAGCGAATGAGCTGTGAAATGTTAAATCCATATGCCAGAGACTATTCAAAAATGAAAATAATACTATTCAAAAATGAAAAATTCACAATTGGAAAGTCAGAATCATCGCGTTTTTCATGAAGTTTTGATATTAAATGTCCCGAGTCAATATAAAGGTAAATTTCCAGGTAGGATGCTTATGTTGGTGTATCAATAGTTTCTTTAATGCTCAGTTCATTTTAGTTGATAAGATGTAGATAATCATTAAATCAGAGATTGTTGGTCCGTTTTATGTAATGTAATTTCTTCCACAACTTGGTCACATGTGATTTCTCGAGAAATTGAAAGCTAATCAATATGCTTTTGTATTAAATGAAACTAACGACCTCAAATGAATATGCTAATTATATGTAATTATAGTAGTGTTCACATATACCTTTTCCCGCCAAGTAATATAGTAATCTTTGATACCAAGAGTCATCAGATTCAGATGTTGCACTTAATACATTATCTGTTTTGAACTTTATGAAAAGCATGTAATGATCTTGAAGATTATCACCCACAGGTAAATCAGCAATAACTGGAATCTGAATATAAATTTATAGAAAATCCGACTACTTATTTTTTTTTTTTCATTTAATAGCTACTTTTCACATGCAATAATGTTGCTTATTATAACCCCCCGCTTAAGCGGGCTGGTATACAGTGGTCATGGTGTCTGTTCGTTCGTCCCTTCGTGATTCCGTACTTCATGGGGATATACATGTACACTTCCTAGACCACTCGGTGAAATGAAACTTTCACAGAATATTCAGTGCATATTGCCATTATGCACCACCTATTTAAATTTGATTTGACTTGATTTTTTGGTTGATTTTTTTTACTCCTACAATCAAATGGGGAGCGGGGTATGTATTTATGAGCTTTGCTCAAAGTTTTTCTAGTTTGTTATTGTTGTCTTTTACTCCTTCATTAGTGTCGTGGAAGGTAGTGTGGAAATGAGTTTTTTGCCTTTTTGCAATTCTACACCTACAGCCATATTATAAAATGGTTGAGTCGTTTCCATAGGAACTACTTTAACAATAACTTCGATATGCAGATATTTTTACAAAGAAGCTGAGGCCTCTGTCGGTAGATTATTAGTCTAAGAGGATATTCACTAATTAACGCAGTAGTCAATTCCTCTGTGCATGCCAAAATTCTGGATTTATTTGGAAGATTGCAACACATGAATTTTATGAAAAAAATATTATGCCTAAGGAGTAGCTGATTTTGGCTCTCTATTTGTTTTGTATTTATTTTGCTCTCTATCACCTTTCATGTATTTCTTGGTTTATGATCAGCCTAATGTATTGATTTGATATGCTTTGAAACGACAAAAGTTGGCGAAAGGGCCATCTTAAGGTAAGTTCGGTTCATCTGTATGTGTGTCTCAATTTTCTGTTGTTCTAATGCAACTAAAGACTTTGTTTCTTGGTGCGTTCGATGTGGTGATTGTCTTTTAATAATTGGTTTTGAACTAACGGATCGGTTCTAACTTTGTCGGGTTTTTAGTAATTGAGCACTGCTTCTGGATATGCACTTCATCTAAATTTAGAAAATTTTGTTAAAGACTAAGGAGTATCTCCCTCATGCATAGCTCTGTCCTTGGCTGATTTTGGCTTTTCTATTTAGATCATATTGGTTATCTGTTCTCTATCAATTTTTACAGGTACTTTGGTTTATGAACTTCCAAATATTTTGATTTTATCTGTACTGAAGAGCATACACAGAAACGAAATTCACAGTAATTTCGGTATTTTGTTATTTACTATAGTACTTACTGGATGAATGAATACAGATTTTACAACAAAACTATTTGCCCATGAAATTTCTCACATCGCTTTCACTGTAATTTCGGTGTTTTTTCATTTATTACATTATTTTTGGAAATTCAAATACCCAATTCACGAACAGAAAATCTTGATGGAAGGAAACAAAAGGACGTGCTCTTTCGCCATGTATAGGCTATACATTGTTATAGTGCGATATCAAAATCGGGTGTATAATGATTTAATTCTACGAAAAACGATAGATTGTCATAGAGTTTACTGGAATACTCATCATGTTTTGCCTCTATAACTGATACCATCATTTTGATGTTGAAATAAAACCAACAATGTTTGTCTTTTTGTGTCAAAAGATTCAAAATCTATTTTAATAAGACTGTACAAGTTTGTAAATTCATAATGCCTGCTCTAGATAATAATAAAGAAGATTGCTGTAGAAGTTGACATAGACACTAAACGTTCACAGCCTTAAAAGATAGAAAGCTAATATTATAGTTCTGAATTTGGAGTTCGAAAGATAAGATGGTAAATTATCAAATATAATGCTAACCTTTAAATCTTCCAGATGGTTCTTTGGTCCAATACCAGACAGCATCAGTAAAGCAGGGCTGTTGATGGCTCCAGCTGATAATATTACTTCCTTGTTGGCGTAGATGATAGATTTTCGATTGTTCTTAATAACTTCCACACCCTCTGCCTTCTTATTGTTTATTATTACCTATATATAATAAAGTATATTGCAAATACTAAATTAACCTTATTCTACCCTTAATGTGCTCTTGCTTGTATGTTGTTACAGGAGCTACTTTTTATACGGACGCATAATGGTATACCAATGTCCGATTCTCCGTCCGTCCGTCTGTCCGTCCGTCCGTCCGTCCGAAAGTCTGTCCGTCCGTTTCATATGTCGCGCTCTAACTTGACAACCCTTTGGCCAATTCACTTCAAACTTTGTAGAGGTATTCGATATGATGGCCTCACGATCTGTATACTTTTTCATGAAATTTCGATTTTTCTTGCAAGAGTTATGGAACTTTATTTGTCAATTTTAAGCCATCTTTTTTACATGGCGCGCTCTAACTTGACAACCCTTTGGCCAATTCACTTCAAACTTTGTATAGGTATTGGGTGTGATAGCCTTACAATCTGTATACTTTTTCGAAAAATTTCGATCTTTCTTGCAAGAGTTATGGGACTTTATTCGTTAATTTCAAGGCAATTTTTTACATGTCGCGCTCTAACTTGACAGACCTTTGACCAATTCATTTCAAACTTTGTACAGGTATTGGATGTGATGACATCACGATCTGTATACTTTTTCGTGAAATTTCGATTTTTCTTGCAAGAGTTATGGGACTTTGTTGTCAATTTTAAGGCAATTTATTACATGTAGCGCTCTAACTGATAAGTACTTTGATCAGCTCACTTTAAACTTTGCAGAATAATTTCTTAAAGAGATATCAAGCTTAATTAGACAGTTCAAGGTGCTTCTGAATTGAGAACCCCTTACCTAAATCACTTAAAGCAGGATGACGACGGGCGTATCATGCGACTTGGTGCAGCTGTTTATTGTTTCTGATAACAGATATGTAATTTATATATGAAATAAGAAAATCTACGACTTAGAATTGGTAGAGTAAATGGGAAAAGGTATCTGCAACTTTTACTACACTTTGATATTGGAACATTTGTGGCTATATTCGTGTAAAAAGAAAGAATTAAATCTAATGAAAATGTTTTATGACCTTTCATGAGCTACTGGACCCATCAACAAAAAATTAAGTTGGTATGAGAAGCAAAACATTTCTTAAAGGTACAAATGGTAAATTGTAGAATCCAAAAGTTCTTACATTTGAAAAACGACATATTAACTCAGCCTTAAATTTAATAATTAAATCTTAATTATGCTTGAACATCATATAAGTATCCAGATCCAAATGTATTTGGATTTGCGTCTAACAATTTTATAGAAAAACATTTTCAGATAAGTATATGTAATATATGTTTGATAAGTAAACGAGGAATAGACGTATGCAGTGCAGCAAAATCAAATATTTCGATGCTGTGACAGAATTTTGTATCTTTCGGATTTTGAAGAAGGTCTTTTGCATTCTGAAGAATCAATATCTGACTGACACCGCTGTAAGAGAAATTATTCAATCAATATAACAGTTAACACCTGCACTAGCCGAAAATTACAATCACAAGCCACAATCAACAAGGGAACTGCATCAGAATACAAAAGCTATACATTTTCAAAGTCTCTTTAATAGTATGTAGAACATCTGTAGAACAACGAGAAGAAACTGTTATGCATCTTTCCTTTAAGGAATTTCGTGAATTCAAGATACCCAATAGATGTCGAAAGACAAAAGGACTGACCTACGTTTTTTTAAATCTCCTGTTTCGTAAAAATAAATTTCAAAATTAATAACGAAGCAAGAATCAAGAATCATAAATTCAGAATACACTGATGCTGAACTGTAATCCGATTTGATGCTATAGATTAGGTGTAGGTATATGAGATGATAGGTTAAGTTTTGTCTTTGATTTTGATTGAACACATATTTGATGGAAGATATTTGATGATATTTATGGCACTCAAACGTTTACTTGCGATATTTGAACATATAAATTATCTAAAAAACCTGAATATGTATTACAACATTTGTTATATTGGCATATATTCAGTACAGTGATGAGTGACGAGAAAAAGTACGACCGTAAGCGTCAACAGGGTAAGTGTAACACAAACAACTTGGTCCCATCAGTTACAAGGAATATTTACCACACATCTATCTCAATTCAAACAATATTTACACCAGATCTATCCCAATGACTTCTGATACATCAAATTAAGCTTCGTGCTAAAGCCTTTTGATTTACTTTGATTTACATTAACGAAGATGGGTGTTTGAAATCTAAGCTATAGGACAAACGTGATGACTTTAACTTCCCAATAGTGAACTTTCCCTTTCTGAGCAGCAATATACCTACCTCTACAATATATGGAGTGTGCGTTTAACAGTTGATTCGTTTCTGTCATGCATGAAGTTTATACAGGGATTTTTTAAATGGAGCAAAACACTGTCCCAAAAGCTGCTTAATCGGGATTTGTTCAGCCTTTGTTACTTTCATCCCTTAAGAAATTCTATGGCCGTCACCATGACATTATTGACAAATATGATGTGTTTGTGTCCCAAATGAAAATGGACATTTTCAGCTTGACTTCACGTCTTCGCGGATTTTACTTAACCGGTTTTGACTCATCCCTTGACTAACTCACTGATAGAGTGACGAGTGCCATTAGTGCAGCAGGAAATGCTTTCCCTGCCAACATCCGGTTTTAAGGGAATTCGCACTATGAGTGCCTTAGTTCTTAATATCGTCTTTTTATATATATGCACTGTGGCTTTCTCACGTCCTTGTTTTGCATGTGTGTGTCTCCGTTGCCGTTTTTGCCATGTCTGTGGACTTCGATTTTTGTAATCATCACTTCCCTTGTTCCTTCGGCATTCTACTGCCGTTGTTTAAGATTTATTGAAGAAACAGTATTCAAAAATACCAAACTTTATGCCGTTAGCAGCCAAAAATACATTTGCAAGTCAAAACGGATGAGAAGTAGAAACTTAGGAAACATTGGATGTAGAGAATGGTTACTATTAAAGCAAAAATCATCTAAGCGATACTCAAGGAGCTGGGTTAATCTTCACAAATCCAGAATTTAATTTAAACTTTTTACCCCGCCAAAGACTTGTTGTTTGGGGGAACGTATATGTATAACTTACCTTTGTAGCAAACGTATTGATGCTGATATGTAAATTTGGCCTGTCAATCACTGATCTGAGGTAAGCCTTTGCTGTATTTTGACGTTCGCCATTTTTCATGGTTGATTGCATATATGAAAACCCTGTTACAAAATCAATGTCAAAAGTTTAAGGTTAATTCAAATTGTATGGAATTATTATATAAAGACCTTATGCCTGGGAAAAGTATGCATTGTACACTTAACACACAATTTCCGAAAAACTTCTGACGGCCATATATTAATTCATTAGATACCTATAGCTTGTCACTGGTGGCTATCGTTAAGTATAAATTGTTAACGCATTTACTGTAGTGATGATATGAACAATTGAACATATTTTGTTCAAGCTGGAAAATTCATCCCCAGAAATTGTTTCTTGTATTGAGGACACAATTACTAGTTTTGAAAATGATTTTTCTCATATAAGGGTACATTTATGTTAGAAAATCCGACAAGCTGGAAATAATTTTTTCTGGGATTCCAAATCAATTTCAATCAGTATTCTGTAAATGTGTACTGTTTATTAAAAGTATCAGTACCGCAATGGAAGGGGGAGCTATAAAACCGGTTGAACCCACAATTTCCTTTGAAATGCCTGTACCAAGTCAAGACCATTGCGATCGACAATTTTCCGGTAGTTCCACTTGTTTAGTCCTTTCGACTCATGGGCTTTGGCTCTTGACATTTGTTTTCGATAATTTTGTTACCAACCCAATTTTCAATCGTTTGTCTTCTTTTATATGATCTTATATCATAAATTCATACAACAGTAGATCACAGTACTTACTTACCGAATTGGCTTTCTCCATTATAATCTAAAGTTTTGTATCCTATTTCATTCAGAGCTTCTCTGTAGTATTCAGGCAATGGTGTGTTTCTTGACTCACTTACACCTAAATATCCACCCCTGGAATGGTATGCTTCAAAACAAATAAGAAACATTTGGTTTTGTGATTTTAATCTAAAACATTACGATTGTTTAGAAAAGCCATTACTACAATTAGAACTTATCCGAATCGTATCAATTCCTTATCATTTAGCTTGTTTATTGTTCTGAGTGTTCTAATCTAGATACTGACTAAATAATTCCACTACTGCTTTGAAAATTTCTTTCCAGTAACAATTCTCTTTAATTATGACTTGACATGAAACTTTGTGCAGGTGAGTACGGCAGCTTTCTAATGACCAATAGTATTTACCAGAGTTGACTTGACACTTTGTGCAGTTGAGTACGACTGCTTTCTAATGACCAATAGTATTTACCAGAGTTGAAATATCTTGGAATTTGGATGTCTTCCATCTTTAGAAAGTAAGGTAAAACATCTTTATAACTCCAACCTGTACACCCCTCAGCTTCCCAGTTGTCAAAGTCGAATCGACTTCCTCTGACGTAACCAAGATAATTAATACTACTGGATCCTCCCAAAACTTTACCACGAGGCCAGAAACTTTTCTGAAGAGAAAGTATGAATTTTCCTGTCTTACCGTCAATTTTTACTTTTAGAAAATTGTTTTGTTACATTCAAGCCCGGGGGGAGGGGGGATAACTTCCATTATTTTGGTATACGGGGATGTGCCAAAAATTCGGGTATGGTTTTTTGCATGAAATAAATAAATTTGGATGTGCTTTCAAACCAATTGTATATAAATTTGCATATAGAAAAAATAATATATATAAATTTTAGTACCAAAAATGCAAAAATGGCATTTTTTTTGAGACAACTAAGTTATCGTGATTTGTTTTCTTTAAAAATACAATATTTCACATATTTAATGCTTTGTTTCTTTGCTTTTTTTAATTTACATGTTAAAGAAAAGGTATTTTAATATACCCGGGTCCTAAATTTAGTGTTGTTATAAAAATTTGGGGTATATTTCACTTATGTGAGTATATAAATTCGGGGTATGTTTTCAAGATCGATTTGGCACATCCCTACCTGAAAATATACCAAGTTACCCCCCCCCCCGGGCATTCAAGTTTTAATATATATATATATATATATATATATATATATATGCGTATACGACTTTAAGATAGTAATGTTAAAAACACAATAGGATATGTAAACACTGAGAAATTAACGCATGTATCATACAACAACCTATCGTTAAACAGGGATAAAGAGAAAATTCTAAAATCAAAATATGGCAATTCATACTCAACACAAATTGACACAACAAGGCAATAAACACAAATTAAACAGGGGCATTTGTTTTACCCCTGTCCGTATATATCCATCGGTGATGCTAGGCATTTTATTTTAGTAAACAGAACATTTGTACATATATTGAAGATGTGCTTTACATTGGGTAACAATTTGATCTCGGTTCATGTTCCTGAAAAACAAACAGATTGTTGAAGTTAAGGAATTTTGTGATTTTGTATTAGATGGGCATAGTTTGTCAGCACAACTGCCCTTGCAGCTTTTATGCTAGCTTTTTTCTAAGTTATTTGTAAATTAATGGAAGATATGCATGTGTCACGATTTGTGATTTTGGTTTATTATTCTGAAATATTTTCATATGTCAGTTTTTTTTCTGTATTAATTATTCATGGATGCATAGTTTGTCTTCGCAACAACTCATACAGCCTTTAATGCTAGGAAGATATTTTGCTGATCATTTGTATATAAAAATATAACAGGCACTATCTATAACTTTATGATTTTGATGCATTTTCTCAAAATATACGTTGTTGAACTGTGTCCTTTTATCAAACTTTGTGATAGACATTTCATAATTTGTCTGCACAATGTTAACTACATTTCTCTTCAGCTTGAAAAGTTTTTATTTTGTTTTTATTTGTTCATAATTGAAAGATGTACACGTGGTTGGTATTTTCAAAATCAATTAATTTGATTCATTCATTTTTATTTTGTTTATTGATTAATGTTGTTTTTTCAATTTTCACACATTGTTCAACTTAAACATATTGTCTTTTTTCAGGAAGTGTCTTGCTTGATCTTCAAAGTGTACCTTAAAGGATCATTTCCACGGGTGTCCTGCGAGTCTCGCAGGCCTCAATTTCATTTCCTAGAAACAATACTGCAATTTAAGCCTTGCACGGGGAGGGGGTTTCATTCTCATGTTTTGTTTTTTGTTATTAATATTTACCCGATCTTGTTTCATCTGTTGTGAATATTTTTGAGGTTCAGTGTAATATTCCCAATCAGTCTCCGTCAGTTGGTTGACAGGCGCTCGCATTGGTATACTAATGTCTTTATTGCCTAGTTCAGAACCCCCAGCTTCCACCAGTAATACCGAAACATCAGAATCTTCTGAAAGTCTGTTGGCAATAACTGCTCCCGCTGAACCTGCACCAACTGTTAGTTACATGTAATACAATGAAATAATCAATATGTAAACGAGTGCATAAAGTGGGAATATGCGAAAACGTGACAAAAATTGCCCTAAAACGACAATCCTCGTTGTTTTATGATACACAAAAATTGCGGCATTCGCGTCTATTTTTGTTTTCTTCGTTTAAACACATGACAAAATCTATCAAAAACCAACAAACATTGCAAAAACTTTATATGTCATTTTCAGTAATTTTCATATTTATTAGCGCGGTTTCATCCCACAGTACCCACTGCAGAGGTATTATTTTTTAGTCCTGATACGGATTATCCTAAATGCATAATATTTAGTTGATAATTTCCATGTACTCAAAAGGAGTTCAAATTTCTGTCATTAATAATGCATTTATTTTAAAAATCAATCTTAATTTCAAACATCTGTGTATGTAATCCACCCGAAGATTTAGTTCCGCGGACAGTGGACCTTACCAATTGCTCTCCTGGGAACTCACGCCATAAATGATATTTTTTTACATATATATCATAACAGGTTATCCTGAAAATCGTTCTTAAAGGTAATTTCCGGGTAAACAAACCTTAGCTTTACAGCAGTGTGGGTGTATTTTTCGCGAGATTCTTTTTTTGGTTATGGTCAGGAAGGTTATGAAAATAAAAACTTAACTGCGAAAAATTACATGCTACTAGTTTATGGTATATTACGTTCATCAACGCTGTATGCATTTTTTCAGGCTATTGTAAATGAGTCTGTTGTTAACTTTGATTCATAACATGTTCTTCTTCATTGATTTGTATGATAGCTGTAGGTACATTTGAACGAAAAAAGGGAAATATACAAAAACTTAAGAATCTGTCCTTTTAATTACCTATAATATAGTCATATGTTGTGTTTAATTTCACGTTCAGTACTGGGTCCTTCTTTGGTGGTACAAAATAAAATGCCAACACAATGGTAAAAACAAGACCCAGAATTGCAGAATTAGTTATTGTTGCCATTTTATTGTCTGAAAAAGAAAAAAAAACAACATTCGGTACTAAAAAAACAAAGCTATAGTCTAATTGTGATTTTGCCTTGTTTTATGATAACAAATGAGGAATCAAGATAACAAATTCCGGCTTCTGAATTTAACAGTTTTCACGAAGTCCAAGTTTTGTTTTACATATAATGACAGTGAAAATGTTTGAAAAAAATGGCAGTACTAATGAGTTCAGTACTGGTTTTTATTGGCAAAAATACTGATTAGCTTCTCAGTACTTAATACGGTAACTAAATTAAAACAATCTATTCTATGTGCAGTATATCGTGTTCTTCTTTCATATTTCATGTTTTGATAATATTCTGATACAAAATCTATTTAGAATTGTTTCAATTCAGGTTTCATGTGTAAGAAGGCTTGGTATCATAGGAAATCATAGGAAATTATGTCATTAGCTGTCTATCAGAAACTGCGAGCATTTATCAGGACAGTACCCATGGGTATTGTCTTCATGTTTTATGCACTTCATTGTAAATTAAGGTTTTCTTGATAAGTATGTCTTTTTAGCTCACCTGACCCGAAGGGTCAGTGTGAGCTATTGCCATCACTTGGCGTCCGTCGTCCGTCGTCCGTCGTCCGTCCGTCCGTCGTCTGTTAACTTTTCACATTTTCATCTTCTCCTCTGAAACCACTGAAGCAAATTCAACCAAACTTTACAGGAATGATGTACTAAAGGTCCTTTACAAAGATTGCTCATTTCGTTCCGATCCGATAAAAAACATGGCCGCCAGCGCGGAACTTAGGTTTAACATTGGACCCTATGGGAAAAGTCACATTTTCATCTTCTCCTCTGAAACCACTGAAGTAAATTCAACCAAACTTTACAGGAATGATGTACTAAAGGTCCTTGACAAAGAATACTCATTTTGTTCCGATCCGATAAAAAACATGGCGGCCAGCGCAGAACTTAGTTTAACATTGGACCCTATGGGAAGATCACATTTTCATCTTTTCCTCTGAAACCACGGAAGCAATTTCAACCAAACTTTACAGGAATGATGTATGGAAGGTCCTGTACAAAGATTGTTCATTTCGTTCCTATCAGATAAAAAACATGGCCGCCAGCACGAAACTTGGGTTTAACATTTGACCCTGTGGGAAAAATCACATTTTCATCTTCTGCTCTGAAACAACTGAAGCAAATTCAACCAAACTTTACAGGAATGATTTACTCAAGGTCCTTATAAAGGATTGCTCATTTCCTTCGGATCCGATAAAAGACATGGCCGCCAGCACGGAACATAGTTTAACATTGGCCCTATGGGAAATTCACATTTTCATCTTCTCCTCTGAAACCACTGAAGCAAATTCAACCAAACTTTACAGGAATGATGTATGGAAGGTCCTTTACAAAGACTGCTCATTTCTTTCTGATCCGATAAAAAACATGGCCGCCAGCACAGAACTTAGGTTAAATATTGGACCCTATGGGAAAATTCACATTTTCTTCTTTTCCTCTGAAACCACTAAAGCAAATGTCACCAAACTTTACAGGAATGATGTACTTCTAGTCCTTAACAAAGATTGCTCATTTTGTTCTGATCAGATAAAAAAATGGCCGCCAGCACTGAAGATGGTTTAACATTGGCCCTATGGGAAATTCACATTTTCATCTTCTCCTCTGAAACCACTGAAGCAAATTCAACCAAACTTTACAGGAATGATGTATGGAAATTCCTTAACAAAGATTGCTCATTTCGTATGGATCCAATTAAAAACATGGCTGCCAGCACAGAACATAGGTTTAACATTGGACCCAATGGGAAAATTCACATTTTCTTCTTCTGCTCTGAAACCGCTGAAGCAAATTCAACCAAACTTTACAGGAATGATGAATTGAAGGTCCTTAACAAAGATTGCTCATTTCGTATGGATCCAATTAAAAACATGGCTGCCAGCACAGAACATAGTTTATTTTGGCCTATGGGAAATTCACATAAAAAACATGGCCACCATGCAGAACATCGAAAACTCTGCTTCAGCTTTTTGTCAGGTGAGCGATACAGGCTCAGTGTCTGAGCCTCTAGTTTCTAGTTTGATTTTTTACTGTGAGTCTTTTATGTATTAATTTTTAAGTCATCCCCACGCGTAGGGTGGGTGTATCCAAGAAAACAAGTTTAATCCTACTGCAAACCCCCCCCCCCTGTCCAAGTTAGGAATATGTTGGTCATTGCCTTGTCCTTGTCTTCTTATAGAATTTTGTTCCTTGATATTCGGGTTACTTGTTTCGATTTTGTGTTTATTGATTTTTTCACATTTTTTACTTTCTTGGGACCATATAGGGCTTTCTATATGATGTGAGGTTTCTCATTGTGTTGAAGACCGTACTGTGATCCTAGATGTTTTGTTTTGGGTCTTTTTATTCTGGAGATGGGATGTTGTTTCCTTGACATTTAGCCCATTTCCTTTCTTTTTCAAAAGTCTTTTATGTAAAGTCTAATATGGTTTGTTACGCCAAGCTAAAGTGGTCAGTTAATAAAAATCAGAGTCTGATATACATTGATAACAAATAGTAAGAAAGAAAGGTTACAGATTCGGTTTGCACAATTCTTCACTCCAGCTTTATGGATAGAAAAGCCAAATTCAGATTCAGAAAAAGCCTATGTTATCAAGTGCAAAAAAGGTAATTAAATACAAAGCTCCAGTTCAATCTATAAACCCCCTTAGTTTATACAAAATAGAGGTTTTGATCAAAGCCAAATTTAATTAAGTTTGACCTAAAGATTAAAACCAGGTCAACCTTCCTATAACTAAGAATCAAGGTCATCTTAGTTTTGACCGAAGCAAAATTGCACAGTAAAATAAAACACTCTAATTATCATAAAATAAAACGTATAAAACGCCTTATTGTATCTCCTAAAAAAAATCTCCAACTTGCAAAATAGGAAATGACAAATGTTAAAAATTTATATTGGTAATCAGAGGCCGGGGAAGATAACCCTCTTATATTCTTTAGGTCACGTGACTCACGTAGGTTACCCTTTTACATCATAGACATTTTTCATGTGTTCAAATTACTTATTATGGCACTAGATATTCTGGAGTACTACGTATGTTCCAATCAGAATACTGGTATTTCAAACGAAAACAAGGGATTATCTGTACAAATCCGTGAACAAATACTTCTATGTTCTTGCGAAATACAAGGCAAATTCCCTTACTTTTTCTTACACAAGATAGTGCAACGGCTTTGAATATACAAAAAAGGGATCCCAAAAGTGAAAGCAGCACATGTCAAAATGATATATAGATTCTTTTTGCGTCAATTCATAGATTGTTCCTTAACATAACATGAATCTTTGTTAACTTTATTTTTCGATTTACACCAATATTTTCGATTTTGACCGAAAACTACCGTTTTTGTGCAAAATACTAAATATTCCACATTTTTGTAATTATCACATGTCATATATATCAAAACCATGGTTTCACAAATAACAACACATTCCAATACATTTTGACCTTCACATTACCCTTAGGGTATCTTTTCTTTATTATGAACTAGCTCCCAGAAGGTAGCCATATAGTGTTGCGTTGCTAACATTTTATCTCTACATAATGAGAGGTTTCTAGGGACAATATTTGAGGACATTTTGACCATGAGTTTGCACTTAGGACAGTTTTTAAAAAAAATGCCTTGGAGGATAGATATCGCGATTGATATTCAGAGCTAGGATGTTCATATTCAATATCTGCCTTCCTTATCCTGAGAGTTTTGAGAAGGTACAAAATGTAAATATTTGTCGACATTATAATATTGAGCTTGCCACAAGGGAATTTTTCCCCTGAAACTTGTATTGATCATGTCTGGGGAGTTGTTTATCTGTGAATACATATTTCATATTCGATATGAATTTTGATCAAGTTAATGTATATTAGCCTTGAACAATTATGTATGTAAGACATAAATTCCTTGCCTTGGTAAGTAAAAGTTCGAAATGTTGTAATGTCATATAGCATGTATTATCATCTTAATAGGGTCTGTAAGTCTCGTCATGTGACTCACGAGAATCCACGATAAACGGGCAATTCGAAAACGTTTCCCGCCAAAACATGACGTCTGAGGATTGTGATACTCAAATTTTTGTCTTATATATTTGTTTAAAATTAGCTTCCAGGTACAAGTTTTGATCCCGGAAGTTCCAAATTTGTACGAGACTTACACGCCCTACATCTGTAGACTTTGCATTTCTTTTTTATGTTGACTAGTATTAAACTAAGGAAAACATTAGTTCATATCTTTATTATGTTGATAAGACTGACTGTTATCATTTGATAAATCACTGAATACATGCATTAACCAAACAACAATAAAAGGACACAGAAATGCTTAAAGTTCCACCTAAGGATGACACCTTGCCTACCGTCTACTTGGACCCTAAGCTTCACAAAAATCCCTACTAACATTGTTTAATTTCGGCATCTAGTAAGTGTTCTACTACTAAATAAAAGTGACAACAAAAAATCCGAATCGATCAAAGGGAGAAACCAGTAGGAAAATCCGTATAACAGGAAATACAACCAAACACAGAACATATTTGGCAAACCGTCATATTCCCGACTTGGAACGGGCATTTTATAAATAAAATGGTGGGTTAAACCAGGTTAAATGATGCATCAACCTCCCGCTCTACTACTAATTCATCATCAATTTAACTAATGCACTTACTTGTATAAAGGAGTTGTTTATTAAATACTTTGATAAAACTTATCAAAACTCTAGATCTGGTGTGAATTACCTTTGAGTGTGAAAAAAAATTATTGCAGTTTAAGATAAACTACAATCAATTCAAAGACCAGTCTCATCCATTGACAGTTATGATTTTTCTACACTTTATGCAACCCTTCCACATCTAAACTTGGACAACTTATCAAATGGTCTTTTAAATTTTCTGGTCTGCAGTTCACTTGTTCTAACAAAAAGCAATGATTCTTTTCTAATATTACCTACAATAAGCATTGTTCCTGGACAAATGATGATATGATTAATGCATTCAATCTTTTGCTGGACAACATTTTTGTTCGTTTTGACAATAATTGTTATCAGCAGGTCAAAGGTATTCCCATGGGTGCAAATCGTGCAGATTTTTTTCTGTCTGTTCTGTTACGAACGAGACTTCATGAAAAAACTCAAAAACGGAACCATACAAAAAAGTGATAAACTTAAAGGAAAAATGAAAGGATTTGGAGTGAATTTACATTTGACAAAGACGCACACGATACATAGAAAACTCCAGTTCATCAAGGACAGGGCTTTTACTCCTGTCTACATCTTGATGTCACCTGAGGGTCTTCAACCAGAGGTGAACAATATTCACCTAGCATGCACATAAGCGGTATTCTTGAAAAAAATTATATCAAGGTCACTCCCTTGCTCTCCACCCGCAGTGGAGTGCCAACTTGGGTGATGCTCAGGGTTATCTAGCTGAAAACACCAGGGTTACAAGAAGAGAATAAAGCTGTTGACCAAGATCGATCGCAGCTACAATATGTCATTGAAGCAACACATGTCGGGAGCGGTCAATGAGGATAAAGTAAAACCGGGCAATGTCTGCCTACAAATATTTGTCATTAAGTAGCCCAACGACAGACAAAAATAAGGACAAAAACAACATCATTCGATAGACAACACGGGGCACATTTAAATAGATGTAGGCAAACCTTGGCAGTATAACTTATGATGAAAGGGCAAAAATAGTCGGGTGTACAGATTATAACATGTCTATTTTCCAAATGGTAGTGCTTAATTTTAGTGGTGGTTTATTTTATGTACTGTTTGTTTCGTCTTCGTCTTTTATGTTCTCTGTCTGTATGAAATCCTTATATTGTCATCCATGCTGGATGTATGATTTTGGCTGTTGCTTCGGTATTCATTTGGAAATTTATCAATGATAACAGCAGGTATATTGACGATATCAATGATACTATTGACAATCCCCAGTTTTTAGACTATGTAAACATCATTTACCCACAAAAACTGAAATTATAGATAAAGGTAACAATGATTCCAAATACTGCATATTTCTGGATATAACTACTCGCACGAGTTTGTTCTACTCTTGACGATTTTAATGCACAAAACCTTACTATCGCAGCCAAAACTTTGCAACAGGGTTAGGGATGAATACATTTAAGATATGAAGATTTGATATCTAAATAAAGCGTTACGCGCAAACAGATTATTACTTAGGACATTTCTTATCCTGGTTTTTATGGAACTGTTATTAAAAAATGGCAGACACAAATTAAAAATCGAGAGAAGCTGGGACATAACTTTCAAAAATAAATTAAACAGTAACGTTGGTATTTTTTTTATTTATTACTACTGGGCCGATACCCCTGCTTGTGTACTGTTATTCCCCAAGGGTATTCACCAACCCAGTAGTACGTACTTCGGTGCTGACCCGAAAACCTATTTTATTGAAATCTGCAATATCTAAATTTTACAAAATGTTGTGTAGAACTAAGGAGTATCTCCCTGCATAGCTCTGTCCTTAGCGGAATTTTGGCTTTTCTATTTAAATCATTTTGTTTTTTTGTTCTCTATCAGCTTTTACACATGTTTCGGTTCATGGACTTCTAAATGTTTTGGTTTTGATCTGTACTGATGAGACATAAGTTGTCGAAATGTCCATATGCAGAAAATATATTAACAGTAACTTAGGTATTTTGTTATTTAATTCTTTACGTAATAAGATACTTTGCTTGCACCCGTTAAATCAGCTCCGAGATCTATAGACCTGAAAATTGAACACATGCTGGTCTCCAACAGGTATTGCCCACGTCTACTAAAATTTATGATGATTATTGTAGTTACCTGGCAGATTATAGCATGTTATTGTAATTTTTAACCATTGTATGCGTTTCCTGTTATCCCCTTTTTAATCGAGATTTAATTTCTCGCTAACTTTAAATACTTTAACACTTAACGTTTCTGAGAAATGAACCTAAACACAAAACTTAATCCGACTCAGTAAGCATGGAATTTAGTTTAAAAAGCAAACTATCTAGTAAACTATCATTGCGCTGCCTGAGAAATGGACTTAAATTAAAACTTTTCCAAATTCACTCAAGCATGTCGAACCACTTAGTGGAGAAAATTGTACCTACTAACCAACTTTCATTGTTGTATGAATTATAATTTTTGAGAAATGTACTTAAATGCAAAAGCATAACAAGAGTCATTAATGCATGTCTTCAAACCGCAGGAGTATCAAGGATTTACCTACTAGCAATTTTTCACTGTTGTAACGCATATAGTCTCCGAGAAGTTTAAATGCAAAACATAACAAGATCCACTCAAGCATTAATGTAGGCCAAAATGTAAAACTCCCTAGTAGACGTATCCAGAAAAACTGCGACGTAACTTACGATAGATAGATAAATAGATAGATTATTTCTCTAAAATACTGAAATATATGATGGTGCTGTGCTACACCCCTCGGGAAGTTTTGAATTTGATTTTTCTTCCGTAATGTGACATGTTTTACGAGCAGACAATGTCTCTTGAGGTAGTTGGCAGATTACCGGCCAGTATCCTTTTCAAAACTATGTATTGTCATTTTCTCTCCTTTCAAGATTGTGGTGGAGGAGTTTCATTTGTATTGGGTTTTATTCGTATGTTTGCTATATTATAGGGGAGTTTTGGATACCCATAAACCGGTTAACCATAGCAATTGCTTTTGCTAGTGCCGGTACCAGGTCCGGCTCTCACGAGTTCCTATCGTTTTCTTTTGTCTTATGTGCGTTTGCCTGTGTAATTCCCTGGCAGGTTGCAACATATTGTTATAATTTTCAGCCATTGTAGATGTTTCCTGTTATCTTTTTTATTTCATCTTCAGTACTATTAAGGATTTTCCTACTGACCAACTTTCAAAGTTATAAAAAAGTTTCTGAGAAATGGACCTAAAAGAAAACCCAACCAGAGTCTCTCAGGCATGAAATGTAGGTCAAAGAGGCAAACTATCTAGTGAATTATGCACTACTATCAACAAGGAGAGATACAGAGACCTCTACATTTCGTAGACGCACTTTATCTTGATGAGTACTAGTTTCAACAGAATATTGATCCAAACACCGATCTTATTTTTCTAGCGTAAATATGTGCGAGGAATGGCCTCCTATGTCAAATCTATATAGATGGTTTTCAAACATGATGAAGATGAGACTGGCAAAGAAACCGTTGCCAACAAAAGACTTCATTCACAGCCGGACATAATTATACAGTAGATCGTGCAACGGCTTTGAATATACAAAAAGTGATTCCAACAGTGATAGCAGCACATGTCATAAAGATATTTAGATTTTTGTTGCGTCAAATCATAGATTGTTCCCCCACATAACATGGATCTTTATCAACTTTATTTTTCGATTTACACCAATATTTCCGATTTTGACCCAAAACTACCTTTTTGGTGCAAAATACTGAATATTCAACATTTTTGCAATTATCACATGTCACATATATCAAAACCGTGGTTTCACAAATAACAACACATTCCAATACATTTTGACCTTCACATTACCCTTAGGGTATCTTTTCTTTATTATGAACTAGCTCCCAGAAGGTAGCCATATAGTGTTATGTTGCTAATATTTTATCTACAAAATGAGAGGTTTCTAGGGACAATATTTAAGGACTTTTTGACCATAAGTTTGCACTAAGGACAGTTTTGAAAAAAAACCTCGGAGGATAAATATCTCGATAGATATTCAGAGCTAGGATGTTCATATTCAGTATCTGCCTTCCTTATGCTGAGGGGTTTTAGAGGTACAAAATAAAAATATTTGTCGACATTATAACATTGAGCTTGCCACATGGAAATTTTCCCCCGAAACTTTTATTTATCATGTCTGGAGAGTTGTTTTTCTGTGAATACATACTTCATTTTCGGTACGAATATTGATCAGGGTGAAAGCTGACAGAAGGTTGCTAACATTCTTTTTTTAATTGAGCTGAAAGATTACACAAGGTAGTATTTTTTGTATACATTTCGACCTAAACCCGAGGCAATATTTTTAAGACGTAGCTAATGATAGCTTCAAATCTCTATCATTTCATTATTTATTTAAAAACTGTATGTTTCCTCCGAGAGTTATACTTCTACAATATATACCACATAATATGTGTGTAACTCTCTGATGTGTACAAGACGATTCCTTAAAATCATAATTGCAGATTTGTGAACTTGATTGAAGGTCACCCTTTTTAATAAATAAACAAAGAAAGGATGTGGAGTAAAGGAACATGAAAATAACCTCTACCCGGAGCTTCTACAAATACATAGCAAAACCAAGCAATGGGACAACAAATAAACATTTGTATAATTGCGCCTGTATAGCATTTTATCGATTTTCACAATGATTAGAGCTGGAAAATTGTTCAAATTGAATCTGGGTCATGCATTCGACGAACTATGTTGTCACTTATTATTTTTTTTTAAATGATATTCCACTGCACTGCTGCTCGTCTCGTCAACTGCTTCTAAGTGGCTTATGTACGCCTAGAATTTATATATTGACAAAGTTTTTTGACTACTTTTGAAGATACATTGTTCCCGAATATAAATAAAAGCAATACTAGTGCAACTACTAAACTATACGTAAATGTGATCTTACCTCTACCAGATATTATATCATATGAAAATAGGACATATAATTTGAGATTATATGTGTATGCATAAAACATTTAAAAATTACACAATATCTGTGTATCATTACCCGGGATTAATTTTTTTCAATTTTGGGGCAATATCTTTAAAGCATTAAAACAACAATAATATATATATATAACGAACTGTCGCCGAATGGCAGCCAGTTGTACCCCCTCTCAATGTACCTTGAATAAATATGGTTATTGCAAATTTAAGTGTTTGTCGGCAAAATACAGGTGTCGACACAAAAAAGTATGGATAAAATGAAGTACCCCCCAACCCCCGGGGATATCATCCTCAATAAAAATATTAAAGATATCAGCAAACAGAAAGTAGATAAGTGATGGACTTGAAAAGGGGAGACGCATTTGTGAATGTGTCCAGAATCGGCTAGTATTTTTAAATTTCTCTGCTCGCTACACACTGTATCACCTGAGCTAGTTCATTATGGTTTTATTGAAGATTTTTGCTCTATAAACAGTCCCGCCAAATTTGTTCAAGCACATTATCCTGTAAAGTATCTTATTTAAAAGTTGAGTTTTGTGTGAAGTTACTGTATATCAGCCTTCAACAATTCTGTATGTAAGACATAAATTCCTTGCCTTGGCACGTAAAAGTTTGAAATGTTGTTATGTTATATAGCATGTATTATCAACTTAATCTCTGTAGACAATATTGTTCACCTCTAGTTGAAGACCCTCAGGCGACATCAAAATGAAGACAGGAAAAAAAGCCCTGTCCTTGATAAACTGGAGTTTTCTATGTATCGTGTGCGTTTTTGTCACATGTACATTCACTCCATATCCTTTCATTTTTCCTATTTGCATTTCTTTTTTATGTTGACTAGTATTAAACTAAGGAAAACATTAGTTCATAGCTCCGTCGTGCAAAGCTCTGTCCTTAGCTGATTTTGGCTTTACATTTAGATCATATTGGTTATTTGTTCTCTATCAGTCTTAAAACATCTTTGAATTTATGGTCTTCTAAACGTTTAGATTTTATCTGCACTGTAGAGACATAAGTTGTTGAAATGCGCATATGCAGAATTCAAATTCACAGTAACTTCGGTATTTTGTCATTTGTTACCACTGGGTCGATGCCACTGCTGGTGGACTGTTAATCTCCGAGGGTATACACCAGTCCAGTAGTCAGTACTTCGGTGCTGACCCGAAAGCTGATTCTATTTGGAACCTTTCAATATCTAAATTTTTGGAAATTTTGATGAAAACTAAGGAGTATCTCCCTCATGCAAAGCTCTGTCCTTAGTTGATTTTGCCTTTATATTTAGATCATATTTGTTATTTGTTCTCTTTCAGTTTTAAAACATCTTTGTTTTTATGGTCTTCCAAACGTGTGGATTTTATCTGCACTGAAGAGACATAAGTTGTCGAAATGAGCATATGCAGAATTCAAATTCACAGTTACTTCGGTATTTAGTCTTTTATTATGTTGATAAGACTGACTGTTATCATTTGATAAATCATTGAATACATGCATTAAACAAACAACAATATAAGGACACCGAAATGCTTAAAGTTTCACCTAAGGATAATACCTTGCCCACCATCTACTTGGTTCCTAAGCTTCACAAAAATACCTACAAACATCGTTTTATTTCGGCATCATGTAAGTGTTCTACTACTAATTTATCATCCATTTAACTAGTTCACTTACTTGTATAAAGGAGTTTATTATTAAATACTGTGAAAAAACTTTTCAAAACTCTGGTGGAAATTACCTTTGGAGTGTGAAAAATTTATTGCAGCTAAAGATAAACTACAATCAATTCAGTCTCATCCATTGACAGTTATGATTTTTCTACACTCTATACAACCCTTCCCTATCTAAATTGGAACAACTTATCAAATGGTCTTTTAAATTTTCAGGTCTGCAGTTCACTTGTTCTAACAAAAAGAATAATAAATAATCATTGTTCCTGGACATATGATGATATGATTAATGCACTCAATCTTTTCTGGACAATATTTTTGTTCGTTTCTACAATAATTATCAGCAGGTCATAGGTATTCACACGGTGCAAATCGTGAACATCTAATTGCAGATCTTTTTCTGTTTTGTTAGGAACCGAGACTTCATGAAAAAGACTTAAAAACGGAACCATACAAAACAGTAATAAACTTATGTCTATTTTCA
>MJUU01003344.1:72013-85048 GCA_002080025.1 Modiolus philippinarum | reverse complement strand
ATTAATGCACTCAATCTTTTCTGGACAATATTTTTGTTCGTTTCGACAATAATTATCAGCAGGTCATAGGTATTCACACGGTGCAAATCGTGAACCTCTAATTGCAGATCTTTTTCTGTTTTGTTAGGAACCGAGATTTCATGAAAAAGACTTAAAAACGGAACCATACAAAACAGTAATAAACTTATGTCTATTTTCAAAATGGTAGTGCTTAATTTTGGTGGTGGTCTATTTTATGTACTGTTTGTTTCGTCTTCGTCGTTTACGTTCTCTGTCTGTATGAAACCCTTATATTGTCATACATGCTGGATGGATGATTTTGGCTGTTGCTGCGGTATTCATTTGGAAATTTATCAATGATAACAGCAGGTATATTGACGATATCCCTACTATTGACAATCCCCAGTTTTTAGACTATGTAAACATCATTTACCCACAAAAGCTGTAATTAAAGATAAAGGTAACAATGATTCCAAATACAGCACATTTCTGGATATAACTACTCGCACGACTTTGTTCTACTCTTGACGATTTTATAGAAGAAAACCTTACTATCGCAGCCAAAATTTTGCAACAGGGATAGAGATTTCATAAGTTGTTAAATACATTTAAGATATGAACATTTGATATCTAAATAAAGCGTTACTCGCAAACAGATTATTACTAAGGACATTTCTTATCCTGGTTTTTAAGAACTGTTATTAAAAATGGCAGACACAGATTAAGAATTGCGAGAAGCTGGGACATTACTTTCAAAAATAAATTAACAGTACCTTCGGTAATTTGTTATTTATTACCACTGGGCCGATGCCCCTGCTTGTGGACTGTTAGTCCCCGAGGGTATTCACCAACCCAGTAGTAAGTACTTCGGCGCTGACCCGAAAACCGATTTAACGATTTAATTGAAATATGCAATATCTGAATTTTACAAAATTTTGTTAAAAAACAAAGGAGTACCTCCTTCATGCATAGCTCTGTACTTAGCCGAATTGTGGCTTTTCTATTTAAATCATTTGGGTTGTTTGTTCTCTATCAAGTATTACACATGTTTTGGTTCATGGACTTCCAAATGTTTTGGTTTGGTCTGCACTGATGAGACATAAGTTATCGAAATGCCATATGCAGAAAAAAATTAACGGTAACTTCGGTATTTTGTTATTTCATTCTTGACGTAATAGGTGATATCGACAAGAAATTTGCTTGCACCTTTAAATTATTTCCGAGATCTAGTGACGTGAAAATTAAACACATATACTGGTCTCTAACTGATACTGCCCACGTCTACTAAAATTTGTGATGGTTCATGTAGTTCTCTGGCAGATTGTAACATGTTATTATACTTTTTAACCATTGTATGAGTTTCCTGTTATCCCCCTTTTTACATAGAAATTTAATCTTTTGCTTACTTTAAATACTTTAACACTTAAAGTTTCTGAGAGATGAACCTAAACACAAAACTTAATCCGAGTCAGTGAGCATGAAATCTAGTTTAAAAAACAAACTACCTAATAAACGATCATTGCGCTACCTGAGAGTTGGACTTAAATTCAAAACTTAACCAAAGTCACTCAAGCATGTCGAACCACTTTGTGGAGAAAATTGTACCCTTTCTAACCAACTTTCATTGTTGTAATAATTATAGTTTTTTAGAAATGTACTTAAATGCAAAACATAACAAGAGTCATTAACGTATGTATTCAAACCACAGGAGTATCAAAGATTTACGTACTAACAATTTTTCACTGTTGTAACGCACATGATCTCTGAGAAGTTTAAATGCAAAAAATAACAAGCTCCACTCAAGCATTAATGTAGGCTAAAATGTCCAACTGCCTAGTAGACGTATCCAGAAAAACTGCGACCTAACTTACATTCTTTACGTTATAGGGGATATCGACAAGATAGTCTGCCTCAATGCGTCAAATAAGCTTTGAGGTCTAAAGACCTGAAATAAAAGTAACAACAAAAGTCAGAATCGATCAAAGGAAGATACCAGTAAGGAAAACCCGTATAACATACGACAGAGTCAGGGAAACACAATCCATTTTTTTTTAAATTTTACACACATACTGGCCTCTAATTAATACTGCCGATAGATAGATAGATAGATAGATAGATAGATAGATGCACCCTTCGGTAAGTTTTAAATTTGATTTTTCTTCCGTATGCAATATTTTACGAAAGGATATGGAGTAAATGAACATGAGACCATAACACATATGTTAACTCAAACTGCATTAATTTTAATGAGCTGTATGTCCATTTCGGAAATTTATTCCTCATCAGCAGCACTAGAACCCAAACAAAGGAAGTCCATAATTTAAAAAAATATATAAAATTCATAAAACCAAACGAATTCCGAATAATTAGTAATATCAAACATAGCTAAGCAACATGTTTTACAAGCACACTATGTATCTTGAGCTAGCTGTAAGATTTGCGGCCAGTACCCTTTTCAAAACTGTGTATCGTCATTTTGTCTTCTGTCAAGATTGTGGTCGAGGAGTTTCATTTGTATTGGGTTTTATTCGTATGTTTACTATACTATAGGGAAACGGGGTAGAGAAAGGGGAGTTTTGGATACCAATAAACCGGTTAACCACAGCAAAAGCTTTTGCTAGTGCTGGTACCATGTCCCGCTGTCCCGGGTTCCTATCGTTGTCTTTTATCTTATTTGCGTTTTCCTGTGTAGTTCCCTGGCAGGTAACAGCATATTGTTGTAATTTTCAGCCATTGTAGATGTTTCTTGTAATCTTTTTATTTCATCTTCAGTACTATTAAGGATTTACCTACTGACCAACTTTCAAAATTATAAAAAAAGTTTCTGAGAAATGGACCTAAAACAAAACTCAACCAGAGACATGAAATGTAGGTCAAAGAGGCAAACTATCTAGTGAACTGTGTACTACTATCAACAAGGACAGAGACAGAGACCTGTACATTTCGTAGATGCACTTTATCTTGATGAGCACTAGTTTTAATGGGATAATGATCCAAAACACCGATCTTATCTTTCTAGCGACTATATGTGCGAGGAATGACCATCAAATCTTCTTATATCAATTCTATATAGATGGTTTTCAAACTTAATGAAGATAAGACTGGCAATGAAGCTGCTGCCAACAAAAGACTTCTTTAACAGCTTTACTTACTATGAGGTATGAGCAAAGCTCATTGTTGAAGGCCTCATGGTGACTTCACGATGAAGAACAACAATAAAAGCGGTGTTCCTTTGCTTGTTTTTTACCATGTATTTGTAGAGACTTTGTCTCATGTGCATTTACTCCATATCCTTTTATTCACCATTTACATAATCATACAGTAGATCGTGCAACGGCTTTGAATATACAAAAAAGTGATTCCAATAGTAATAGCAGCACATGTCATAAAGATATTTAGATTTTTTGTTGCGTCAAATCATAGATTGTTCCTTGACATAACATGGATCTTTATCAACTTTATTTTTCGATTTACACCAATATTTCCTATTTTCACCGAAAACTACAGTTTTCGTACAAAATACTCAATATTCCACATTTTTGTAATTATTACATGTCACATATATCAAAACCATGATCTCACAACTAACAACACATACCAATACAATATGACCTTCACATTACCCTTAGGGTATCTTATCTTTATTATAAACTCGCTCCCAGAAGGTAGACATATAGTGTTATGTTGCTAAAATGTTATCGCTACATAATGAGAGGTTTCTAGGGACAATATTTAAGGATATTTTGACCATGAGTTTGCACTGAGGACAGTTTTAAAAAATGTCCCGGACGATAGATATCTCGATAGATATTCAGAGCTAGGATGTTCATATTCAGTATATGCCTTCCTTGTGGTGAGAGTTTTTAGAAGGTACAAAATGTAAATATTTGTCAACATTATAATATTGAGCTTGCCACAAGGGATTTTTTCCCCTGAAACTTGTATTGACCATGTTTTTTCTGCGAATACATACTTCATATTCGGTATGAAATTTGATCAGGGTGAAAGCTGACAGAAGGTTGCTAGCATTTTTTAAAATTGAGGTGAAAGATTACACAAGGTAGTATTTTGTTTACATTTCGACCTAAGCCCGAGGTAATATTCCAAAGGCCTAATGGTAGCTTCAAGGTTACGAACAACAATAAAAGCGTTGTTCCTTTGCTTGGTTCTATCATGTATATGTATAAACAGTTTGTCTCATGTGCATTTACTCTCTATCCTTCCTTTGTTTATTTAAAAACGTTATATTTCCTCCGAGAGTTATACTTCTAGAATATATACCATATAATATGTGTGAAACTCTCTGATGTGTACAAGACGATTCCTTAAAATCATAATTACAGATTTGTGAACTTGATTGAAGGTCACCCTTTTTAATAAATAAATAAAGAAAGGATATGGAGTAAAGGAACATGGAGGCTCTACACATGCATAGCAAAACCAAGCAATGGAACAACAAATAAACAACATTTGTATAATTGCGCCTGTGTAGCATTTTATCGATTTTCTCAATGATTAGAGCTGGAAAATTGTGCAAATTGAATCTGGGTTATGCATTCGACGAACTATGTTGTCACTTATTAATTTTTTTTAAAATGATTTTCCACTGCACTGCCCGTCGTCTCGTCAACTGCTTCTAAGTGGCTTATGTACGCCTAGAATTTATATATTGACAAAGTTTTTGTACTACTTTTGAAGATACATTGTTCCCGAATATAAATAAAAGCAATACTATTGCAACTACTAAACTATACGTAAATGTGATCTTACCTCTACCAGATATTATATCATATGAAAATAGGACATATAATTTGAGATTATATGTGTATGCATAAAGCATTTAAAAATTACACAATATCTGTGTATCATTACCCGGGATTGATTTTTTTTTAATTTCGGGGCAATATCTTTAAAGCATTAAAACAACAATAATATATATAACGAACTGTCGCCGAATGGCAGCCAGTTGTACGCCCTCTCAATGAACCTTGAATAAATATGGTTATTGCAAATTTAAGTGTTTGTCGGCAAAATACAGGTGACGACACAAAAAAGTATGGATAAAATGAAGTACCCCACCCCGATGGGAATATCATCCACAATAAAAATATCAAAGATATCAGCAAACAGAAAGTAGATATGTGATGGACTTGAAAAGGGGAGACGCATTTGTGAATGTGTCCAGGATCGGCTAGTATTTTTAACTTTCTCGGCTCGCTACACACTGTATCACCTGAGTTAGTTCATTATGGTTTAATTGAAGATATTTGCTATATAAACAGTCATAAATATAAAATAAGATATTGAAACAGTAGAGAAAGGCAAAGGATGGAAACTGCGGCTTGTCCCGCCAATATCAAATTTGTTCAAGCAAATTATCCTGTAAAATGTCTTATTTAAAAGTTGAGTTTTGTGTGAAGTTACTGTATATCAGCCTTCAACAATTCTGTATGTAAGACATAAATTCCTTGCATTGGCACGTAAAAGTTTGAAATGTTGTAATGTTATATAGCATGTATTATCATCTGAATCTCTGTAGACTTTGCATTTCTTTTTTATGTTGACTAGTATTAAACTAAGGAAAACATTAGTTCATAGCTCCCTCATGCAAAGCTCTGTCCTTAGCTGATTTTGGCTTTACATTTAGATCATATTGGTTATTTGTTCTCTATCAGTTTTAAAACATCTTTGAATTTATGGTCTTCCAAACGTTTAGATTTAATCTGCACTAAAGAGACATAAGTTGTCGAAATGCGCGTATGCAGAATTCAAATTCACAGTAACTTCGGTATTTAGTCATTTGTTACCACTGGGTCGATGTCAATGCTGGAGGACTGTTAGTCCCCGAGGGTATTCACCAACCCAGTAGTCAGTACTTCGGTGCTGACCCGAAAGCCGATTCTATTTGGAACCTTTCAATATCTAAATTTTTGGAAATTTTGATGAAAACTAAGGAGTATCTCCCTCATGCAAAGCTCTGTCCTTAGCTTATTTTGGCTTTACATTTAGATCATATTGGTTATTTGTTCTCTATCAGTTTTAAAACATCTTTGTTTTTATGGTCTTCCAAACGTGTAGATTTTATCTGCACTGAAGAGACATAAGTTGTCGAAATGCGCATATGCAGAATTCAAATTCACAGAAACTTCGGTATTTAGTCTTTTATTATGTTGATAAAACTGACTGTTATCATTTGATAAATCATTGAATACATGCATTAACCAAACAACAATATAAGGACACCGAAATGCTTAAAGTTCCACCTATGGATAATACCTTGCCTTCCATCTACTTGGTTCCTAAGCTTCACAAAAATACCTACAAACATCGTTTTATTTCGGCATCGAGTTAGTGTTCTACTACTAATTTATCATCCATTTAACTAGTTCACTTACTTGTATAAAGGAGTTTATTATTGAATACTGTGAAAAAAACTTTTCAAAACTCTGGTGGAAATTACCTTTGGAGTATGAAAAATTTATTGCAGCTTAAGATAAACTACAATCAATTCAAAGACCAGTCTCATCCGTTCACAGTTGGGATTTTTCTACTATATACAACCCTTCCCTATCTAAATTGGAACAACTTATCAAATGGTCTTTGAAATTTTCAGGTCTGCAGTTCACTTGTTCTAACAAAAAGAAAGGATTCTTTTCTAATATTACCTACAATAATCATTGTTCCTGGACATATGATGATATGATTAATGCACTCAATCTTTTCTGGACAATATTTTTGTTCGTTTTGACAATAATTATCAGCAGGTCATAGGTATTCCCACTGTGCAAATCGTGAACCTCTAATTGCAGATCTTTTTCTGTTTTGTTAGGAACCGAGACTTCATGAAAAAGACTTAAAAACGGAACCATACAAAACAGTAATAAACTTATGTCTATTTTCAAAATGGTAGTGCTTAATTTTGGTAGTGGTTTATTTTATGTACTGTTTGTTTCGTCTTCGTCGTTTACGTTCTCTGTCTGTATGAAACCCTTATATTGTCATACATGCTGGATGGATGATTTTGGCTGTTGCTTCGGTATTCATTTGGAAATTTATCAATGATAACAGCAGGTATATTGACGATATCCCTACTATTGACAATCCCCAGTTTTTAGACTATGTAAACATCATTTACCCACAAAAGCTGAAATTATAGATAAAGGTAACAATGATTCCAAATACTGCATATTTCTGGATATATCTACTTGACGATTTTATTGAAGAAAACCTTACTATCGCAGCCAAAATTTTGCAACAGGAAAGAGATATGAACATTTGATATCTAAATAAAGCGTTACTCGCAAACAAATTATTCCTTAGGACATTTCTTATCCTGGTTTTTAAGAACTCTTATTAAAAATGGCAGACACAGATTAAGAATTGAGAGAAGCTGGGACATAACTTTCAAAAATAAATTAACAGTACCTTCGGTATTTTGTTATTTATTACCACTGGGCCGATGCCCCTGCTGGCGGACTGTTAGTCCCCGAGGGTATTCACCAACCCAGTAGTAAGTACTTCGGTGCTGACCCGAAAACCGATTTAATTAAAATATGCAATATCTGAATTTTACAAAATTTTGTTAAAAAACAAAGGAGTATCTCCTTCATGCATAGCTCTGTAGTTAGCTGAATTTTGGCTTTTCTATTTAAATCATTTGGGTTATTTGTTCTCTATCAAGTATTACACATGTTTTGGTTCATGGACTTCCAAATGTTTTACTTTGATCTGCACTGATGAGACATAAGTTATCGAAATGCCAAATGCAGAAAAAAAATTAACGGTAACTTCGGTATTTTGTTATTTCATTCTTGACGTAATAGGTGATATCGACAAGAAATTTGCTTGCACCTGTTTGAATTAGTTCCGAGATCTAGTGACCTGAAAATTAAACACATATACTGGTCTGTAACTGATACTGCCCACATCTACTAAAATTTGTGATGGTTCATGTAGTTCCCTGGCAGATTGTAACATGTTATTATACGTTTTAACCATTGTAGGCGTTTCCTATTATCCCCTTTTTACATCGAAATTTAATTTTTTACTTACTTTAATTACTTTAACACTTAAAGTTTCTGAGAAATGAACCTAAACACAAAACTTACCCCGAGTCAGTAATCATGGAATCTAGTTTAAACTAGAAAACACGGATGCCCTGCCTACAAATTTATCGCAATAGATAACCTTAGCCAATCATCAATGGAATTTAGTTCCCCGTCACTGAATCGCTGAAGCATAAAATATTGGTCAGGTTATAAAATTATCCATGAATTTTACTGATTTATTTGATTAGCCACCAAGTTGCTAATAAATTGGCCTATGCGAAAATTTAACAAAGTCATTCAAGTGTAAAATGTAGGTCAAAGTCAAGGAATCATTTAAGAATTTGGTAGTTTTCACTTAAATGAGGCATTTTATGAAACATTATAAGGATATGTTGTGTAGTTGTTAAGAAATGGACTTCAAACACAAAATTTACCGAAAGTCACTCAAGCGTAAAATGTAGGTCAAAGACACCTTATTGTCCTCGATTTGGATAGCACCCATCAAGGTAATTATCTGATGCAACACCATAGTGATATCATGTTTAGATGTTGAGAAATGGACTTAAACGCAAAATTTAACAAAAGTCACTCAAGCGTAAAATATAGGTCAAAGCTACTTAATTCTTGATGATTTTGGGTAGTACTCATTAAGCTGATTAATTTGATAAAACATCATTGTGGTATGATGTGTAGTTGATGAGAAATGGACCTTAACAAAAAATTTAACAACAGTCACTCAAGCGTAAAATATAGGATAAATTCTCAATGATTTTGGTAGTACTCATCAAGGCACTTAATTTGATGATACAGCATTGTTGTATGATGTGTAGTTGTGGAGAAATGGACTTAAACGCAAAATTTAACAAAAGTCACTCAAGCATAAAAATGAAGGTCATGGATTCCTAATTGTTGGTGAATCTAGTAGTACTAACCAAGGTTCATATACTGATGTAAAAATAATATTACAAGAGGCTACCAAATATGGACCTAAACGCAAAACTTAACATCGGGACCTACGGACGTACGTACGTACGTTCATACGGACGGACGGACAAGGGTAAATCTATATGCCCCTTCCACTTCGTGGCGGGGCATGAAAACAAACTACCTAGTACACTATCATTGCGCTACCTGAGAAATGGACTTAAATTCAAAACTAAACCAGAGTCAATCATGTCGAACCACTTGGTGGAGAAAATTGTACCTACCAACCAACTTTCATTGTTGTATTAATTATAGTTTTTGAGAAATATACTTAAGAGGGTTTGCTACTCCATTTGAAAACAAATGGGATTTCAAATAAACATGATTTTTTGTTAGAAAATTAAAAAAGAAGTTATTTAAGTGAAAAAGTTGATTATTTCGTTTTTGAGATATTAGTGATTGAAAATTTTGCGGGAAACTTCAACTCCTCTGATTGTTCATAGAATTAACATTAGCAAGGTTTGACCATGAATGAATGTGACAGAATAAATAGAATTCAATGAAATTTTTACAGAATGCTTATAAAAATGTATTAAATTAAATTATGGAAAAAATAAGGACGTCAATGGGGAAAAAATTATAATGCTTTAAAATGGATAAAACCCGAGGATCCCAAAAATTTGACAGAAATCCCAAAACATGAGGAGCGAACCTCCTTAAATGCAAAAACATAACAAGAGTAATTAATGCATGTATTCAAACCGCAGATGTAGCAAAGATTTATTCCCACTTACAATTTTTCATTGTTCTAACGCATATAGTCTCCGAGAAGTTTAAATGCAAAATATAACAAGATCCACTCAAGCATTAATGTAGGCCAAAATGTCGAACTGTCTAGTAAACTTATCCAGAAAAACTGCGACGTATCTTACATCGTTCACGTTATAGGGGATATCGACAAAATAATCTGCCTGAATGCGTCAAATTAGCTTTGAGGTCTAGACACCTGAAACTTTTACACACATGTTGCAAATTTAAGTGTGTCGGCAAAATACAGGTGTCGACACAATAGGAGTTTGGAAACAATAAAAGTGTGGATAGAATGATGTAATCCTCAAGAAAAATATAAAGTAATCGGCAAACAGAAAGTTAATAAGTGATGGAGTCGAAAAGGAGAGATGCAGTTGTGAATGTGTTCAAGATCGGCTAGTATTATCAAATTTCTCGGCTCACTGCACACCATATTGACTGGGTCTTAGTTTGTACATTTCATCTAGTATGTTAACAAGTATTTTTTAATTTTACTTTCTCCTCGACGAAGACATTACATGACGAAATATTGGGTATTTTTATCTCGTTTTTATCTTTTAACCAAGGAGTTATAGATTCTCGGAATGGAAATGGTGTTAATTATGGTTTTATTGAAAAATTTTGTTATAAACAGTCATAAAAATAAAATAAGATGTTGAAATTTTCAGTAGAGAAAAAAACTTTGGAAAGGCAAAAGACGGAGACTGCAACTGGCCCCGCCGAGATCAAATTTGTTCAAGCATTAAACAATTCTGTATGTAAGACATAAATTCCTTGACTTGGTAAGTAACAGATTGAAATGTTGTAATGTCATATAGCCCCTCTCTGTAGTCGTTGCATTCCCTTTTTGTTGGCTAGTATTAAACTAAGGAAAACATTAGTTCATATCATTATTATGTTGATTAGACTTACATTTATCATTTGATAAATTATTGAATACATGCATCGAAATTCGGGACGAAAATAAACCAAACAACAATATAAGGACACAGAAATGCTTAAAGTTTAACCTAAAGATAACACCTTGCCTACCATGTACTTGGTTCCCAAGCTTCACAAAAAATACTACAAACATCGTTTTATTTCGGCATCTAGTAAGTGTACTACTACTAATTTATCCATCCATTTTATTAGTCCACTTACTGGTATTAAGGAGTTGGTCATTAAATACTGTGAAAAAAACTCCGGTGTAAATTACCTTTGGATCGTGAAAAATTTATTGCAGTTTAAGATAAACTACAATCAATTCATGAGGGGGCCGGCCCTTTTTCGGGATGTCGGGATTGGATGTTTTTAACCCCGGGATTTCGGGATTTTTATGATTTAAGCCTGGGATTTCGGGAAATTTATTCACCGGGAATCGGGATTTCATCAGTCTTTAAGTTTCTTTGTAGTTCGGAATTTCGGGATTTAGAAAAAATAAAGTCGGGATTCCGGGATCAGACCCCCTCCTACCCCCCTCATTCATAGACCAGTGTCATCCATTGACAGTTATAATTTATCTACATTCCATACAACCCTTCCACATATTTTGTTTCAATCTAAATTGGAACAACTTATTAAATTTCCTGGTTTGCAATTCAGTTGTTCTAACAAAAAGCAAGGATTCTTTTTTAATATTGCCTTCAATAATCATTGTTTCTTGGAATATGCTGATACGATAAATGCACTCAATCTTTTACTGGACAACATTTTTGTTCGTTTTTGTAACAATATTTATAAGAAGGTCATAGGTATATCCATGGGAACACATTGTGCACCTCTCATTGAACATCTGTTCCTGCTCTGTTACGAACGAGACTTCATGAAAAAAACGTCAAAAAGAACCATACAAAACAGTGATTAACTTATTTCTATGTTCACACTGTTAGTGCTTTATTTATTTATTTTTTGTGCGTTTTTTTTTATGTATTGTTTGTTTCGTCATCGTCGTTTACGTTCTCTGTATGTATGTAATCCTTATATTGTCTGGCATGCTTGATGTATGATTTTGGGTCCTCTTTCGGTATTCTTTTGGAAATTTATTAATGATAACAGAGGGTATATTGAAAATATCCTTACTATTGACAATCCCCAGTTTTTAGATAACGTAAACATCATTTACCTTTAAAAACTGAAATAAATTAATGCTAACAATGATTCCAAATACTGCCCTTTTCTGGATATATCCTTATTGACTCTGGTTGAATAAAAACTAAAATATATGACAAAAGGGGCGATTTTGATTTCACTGTTATCAATTTCCCTTACGTAACTTGCTTCCTTTACGTAATACGGAATATTAACAAGATATTTTGCTTGCACCCGTTAAATTAGCTCCGAGATCTCGTGGCCTGAACATTCACTGATACTGCGCACGTCTACTGAAATTTATGATGATTCTTGATCAAACCCATCGGGGAGTATTAGGTTTGATTTTTCTTCCGTAGTGCGACAGTGTTTTACTAGCAGATTATCCTCCTTGAGCTAACCCCTTGACACGCCTTTCAAAACTACGAAATGTCACTTTCTCTTTTCAAGATTGTGGTCATGGAGTTAGTAATCTAACAGTATTGAGTTTTATTCGTATGTTATTATACTATAGGGAAACGGGATAGAGAAAGGGAAGATTTTGGCACCCACAAACCGGTTTAACACTACCGCTGGCTTTTGTTAGTGCTGGTGCCAAGTCCAGCTGTCCCCATTTCCTATTGTTGTTTACATTCGTCCTTTGTCTTATTTGTGTTTTCTTGTGTAGTTCCCTGGTAGATAGAGGCATATTATTGTAATTTTCCGCCATTGTAGATGTTTCCTGTTATCATTTTTTATTTCATTTGCAGTACTTTAAGGCTTTACCTACTGACCAACTTTTATAGTTGTATAAAAAATTTAGTTCCTGAGAAATGGAACTGAAACAAAACCCAACCAGAGTCTCTCAGGCATGAAATGTAGGTCAAAGAGTCAAACTATCTAGTGAACTACATGTATGTTCTACTATCTAAAAGATCTACCTACTGGCTGATATCATTGTTCTACCTCTTACAGCTTCGTAGAAAAGTACTTCAGCGCGAAACTTATCCATGGAAGGAAGAACAAGGGAAAGACTATTTGTCCCTTCTTTAATCGTGGGCGGTTGTATAAAAGAGTGATGAAGAGAAAATCATGACAACACTTATTGTTAAACTGTGCGCCGCTTTTAGCTGACCTTTTCCTTTACTCGTACGAGGCCAAGTTTTTACAAGGGCTTATTCAAAGAAAACAAAAACATTTAGCC
>MJUU01003344.1:43711-71383 GCA_002080025.1 Modiolus philippinarum | reverse complement strand
TGTGTCTGTCTGGCGTCATTGTTTTTGTGTCTAACGTCATTGTTTTCTGTGTTCTCGTTTTTGCCCTGTCTTTGGACTTCGATTTTTGTGAATTTCATCCCTTTGTTCCTTCGATATTCTACTGCCATTGTTTTAAGAGACATTAGTTGTCGAAAGGCCGTATGCAGAAACCAGATTTTCAGTAAGTTCTGTATTTAGTTATTTATTGAAAGATCAAGTAATACTCCAATTCTTTTTGTTTTATGATTTGCAAAAATCAGTTTGCGAATCAGTAAAAAGTAAAAAAAAAATAAACTTATTGTTATCAATTATATCTTTTTGGTTTTTGCTACATATATTTATTTTGGATAAATTCTGTTTCCCGATTACTAAGTATAATACAGTCATAATATTATGGGCAGTACAATCTTACCTGTCTGGAGCACCTGATGTCACTCTGTTAGTGTTTTACTTTGAGAGTTGCATTTGAAGTGTTTGTGTGTTTTGTGGAGTGTAGTGTATGTATTTGGTCTTCAGTCTTTTGAAGATCTTGCTTTTGCGTTGTCTCTGGACATTGATTTATGTAATCTTTTGCTTTGTCCCTTCGGGTTTCTACTGCCGATGGATTTTCCTTTTTAGAAGGTGTTGTCGACGGTGTATTTATTTATCTATCCTTAACTTATTGGCTTAAAATTCATTGAAATAAAACTGAAAAAATATATGTCCTTGTTTTCAAATTTTTGTTGGGAATTTTGGAGAAAATTGGACACGAATGACCGTGGAGTTAAAATGACATCCATTTCGTTTCATGAATATTGTTTATATATGCTTAAGACTATGTATCAATTGTACACCTTGTTAATATGAAATTAACCTAACGAAATTTTGGTAAATAAATAAAGTAAGAAACTCTGTAAAATATATGTATCAGTGACTACTTCCTTTTTTCTATTATAACTGTTTCAACAACTGATCCTGATTTCTCATTCTATTTTTAGAATACATAACTATGACATCTTTTGAAATTTCAAGCCAGAAGTCACAACGTTTCAGATCAAGTGAATCTAGTACTAGTAAATATATATGAAAAAATAGAAACATAAATAATATGACGTTTATCTCAATATGGCAGCAAAGATAGGCTTGGTTTATTTATATTATTTTGAGGTGTTCGATCGCGTACTCGATACATCGGCAAACGAATACCGAAGCAAAAAGGGAGAAGGAAAAACAATGTATAAAAACAATGAAAACACAGCCATTCACATCAACGCAAATTGACCATGACAAAGGCAAAGGTTGTAATCGTTCACTAGCTTAAAACACTAGTGTTTTTGTCGGGAAACGGATGACAGTGATTGTAAGAACACTTTGCCAGTTTAATTAATGTTTGTTGACAACCCCGCATCCATGACCAGGAAGAACATGGATGTAGCGTTGTTCCACAATTAGCAAAGAATTCCGCTTAAACCGATGCTAGGGGGCCGTCTTGAACTTACTTTGAGGTATGAGCAAAGCTCACTGTTGAAGGCCTCATGGCGACTTCAAGATGAAGAACAACAATAAAAGCGTTGTTCCTTTGCTTGTTATTACCATGTTTTTGTAGAGACCTTGTCTCATGTACATTTACTCCATATCCTTTCATTCACAAAAGGCAAAATAAATGAATTGAAATGAACTAGAACGCAACAAAAATAAAGCACTAGCAGTGTCATGCTAGTATTGATGTATTACCTGCTGTGACATTCTAATATTGAGACGTTGTGAGACCTGTTGCTGGGCAATGAAATGTTATCTTAGGTGTGTTTAAATGCTCAATTGAGCACAATCTCAAAACAATATCAGATATAGAAATAATGGTTTTATTTATAAAATGTGAAAGGTCACAGCAGCTGAAACTCTTTATGAATATCAATACTTAAAATCTCAGATACAAAATGCGCTAATATCAATATTTAACTTGTCACAACTTAACTAGAAGTCATCTTAACGTTCGGTAATGATGAATATCCACCATACTTTTAATCTGGTATTTTAACAGATACGGTTTTTGATTTGGTATCTGCAAGCTATCTACATTGTACTTTCCCGTCACGTAAATCTTAACTTGGACGACACATCGGGTATTTTTTTTTACTTATTGTTTATGCTCTCCTCTTTTCTTTCTTTATATTCGATTGTTGGTTTTATTGTCATCACTCTGAAAAATATCACCATCATCATCATCATAAAAAATACTCGTAATTGAAAATGACAGCAACAGAATAAAGGTATCAGTACCAGAATTAACTTCTATTTATTGTGCTTATACTACTTGTGTCGTGACTCCAAATGCAAGATCCCGTAAATTAAAACGGAATAATTTCTCTTTTTTTTTGTCTTATAAGAAGCAGGAGATGTTTACTCTACTGGTGCACCTGATTTCACCCATGGTTTTTTAGTCGGTTCGTGTTGTTCATTTTTATATATCTGTGTCTTCATTTTTATTTTCTGTGCCGCCCTCTCGTGTTAATATGTTTTTGTTTTTTTTTGTTTCTCCGACGTTGCCATTGTCCTTGGACTGTTCGTTTTTGATTTAGACCAACGGTTCGGCTCTCACTTACCTTAGTATTTGGCACCTACATTATATAGAATTTCATACAAGAAAACATACATAGCAGGTTTTTTAAATTCTATGAAATCCCTCTCTCGAATTCCAACAGACATTCTGTCTACTGTTAAGGACGGACTTCAAAAATATTATTTTCCGATTTATTGATTAATACAGGACTTTCGAGATGGGAACTCCTGTGTAATTGAAGGTGTTAACGGTCGCTTCAAATACCAGTATGGAGGAATGACTGGATTCCTGACCTATTGAAATAAATACTAATCACATGAAAAATAAAATATTTATGAACTTGAAGTATATACTTATAATATGTCCTATAAGACAATTCTTTAATTACAATTTAATTCACCAAAACAATTAACCAGTGGCACTACAATAGATGAAATATAAATCACCCTTAACTCAACAGTGTTCATTAATTAGTGATTCCGTCTCATTGTATTAATGTACAGTTTGTATTGATTTTGTTCGTATAATATTATTTTTTTCCGTATAATATTAGATTTTTTGCGGGATGAACACGATTCAAAAATCCCGTTTTAGTTAAGAGTTTAATGTCCTTGAGCAATATTTAAACTATATCAGAATAATAGCAAGTTAATAGATTATGAAAATGAAAGTAAAAAATGGAAAAAGTAAAGATGAATGGGACAACCGGGGTAACCAGTTTTGATTGCCGTCAGAAAATGGGAGAATTTTGTAGAGGCAGGAAACTTAGCTTTCTATACGACATTCAGTGAGTCTGCTATCCTTAGAGAAATATAGAAGAGGTCTTTATACTGCATGGAGCTAGGTGTTTCTGTACACATTTAGGCTACAATGCTTCGCGGTCAGCTTTTCCGTATTTTAACCTGACTACCCATCATAGACAGGACATTCCCCTATCCAGCCACCGGAGACGCGTCCGGCAGCTCTGTAGCATGAGCCCATTGGAACCACGGGGGTAACTTTCTATATAAAGGTAGTTTGGGATGTGCGGTCCATAAGGGTCTGCTTTTTCAGGTCTGAAATATATGGCAAGGTTACAAAATATCAGAAGAAATATATCAATACGTCTTAATTTCTTCTCTGGAAATATCACAAGGTTGCAAAATTAATCTTCAGATAACCAATATGACATTATCCATATGGTCTTTACATTATACAAAAATATGTGAATACGTTGCAAAATTTCATAAAACATGAAAGAGTTTCCTTTTTCACTTTTACAAAATATATGAATATGGTCGGTTTAAATTTTACTGTCTGCACCACACCCATACCAAATATATGTTAAGTGACTCCCCGTGATGGAAACCGATTCAGGTGCCACGAAAGCTACTGTGAAAAAGCTTTCTCTAATGGTGATGTAAATCACAAGTGAACTCTTAAATCTAAAAAAAATCTTCAAAATCTGAAAGATTCGTTAGTAAAATTCTGTAACAGCATCAAAACTTTTTTGCATGCCTACTTAGAGATCTTTTTCCCCACTTATAAAACCGAATATAAAGACTCATGGTTCGGTTCTACCTTCTTAACCTTTATACAAAATTTAAAAAAACAAACATTCCTTTTATTTCGTAAAAGTGATGTTTTTTTCACTCAAGCCATGAGTAATTGAAACTCGTTATTCGTAAATTCGGGCGATTCATGAATAGCAGGGGCGCTTATTAAGTCTATCCACATGGTTTCACTAATCAAGCGGGGGTGTCAATTAATATAAGAAAGATAACAGGAAACACCTACAATGGCCGAAAACCACAATTACATGCCACAATCCACCAGGCAACCGCACAGGAAAAACAATAAAATGACAGAAGACAAACATGGACAACGATAGGAACTCGGGATAGCCGGACTTGGTACCGGCACTAGCAAGAGCTAGCGGTAGGGTTAAACCGGTTTATGGGCTCCCAAACCTCCCCTTACTCTATCCCGTTTCCCTATAGTATAATAAAACATACAAATAAATCCAATACAGGTAGACTACTAACTCCAAGACCACAATCTTGAGAAGGAAAGAAAAAGACAAAACGTAATTTAGAAAGATGGGTCCAGGAGTGCTCGCCGCTAAACTGCCGGCTAGTTCAAGGAGCCTAGTCTGCACTACGGAATAAAGATCAAACTCAAAACTCCCCGAAGGGTTTGGTAAAGAATCATCATAGATTTCAGTAGACATCGGCAGTATCAGTGAGAGGCCAGTATACCTGTAATATCTTCAGGTCATTGCATCCCAAAGCCAATTTAACCGAATCATGAAGAATATCCTGTCAGTATTCCCTATTACGTAAAGAATGTAAGATGTGTTTTTCTGGATTTTTTATCAGTTTTTGACATTTTTTAACAACATTTCCATAAAAATGAGGGTGAGAAATGCCCTGAGTAATAAGCTGTTTGCGAGTCGCACCATATTTAGAAATCAAATTTTCATATCTTCTATAAAATTTCTTAAATGTGTTAATCAATTTATGAAATCTGTAACCTTGTTGTAAAAGTTTGGATGTGATAGTAAGGTTACGCTCATTAAAGTCGTCAAGAGTAGAACAGACGCGTGCGAATCGTACTAGTTGTGATATATACACCCCGTATGATGGAGCTACCGGAACGTCGCCATCAAGAAAAGGGAAATTAGTAATTGTGAAATCAAAATCATCCCTTTTATCATAAATTTTAGTTTTAATTTTGCCAGAGTCAACGATGATGGTAAGATCGAGAAATGGGCAGTATTTAGAATCATTGTTTGCTTTATTAAGTTTCAGTTCAAGTTAACATAAACAGGGTTCCTTTTAAGTTGTATCCGTTGAATCGGTGCCGTTGATCTGATTTTTTAGTTTAAAGATTTTAAGGGTGTTAACGTCATTACAGATGACATGTGTAGAGCAGGCAATGTTCACTTCCTACAGGACACTGCATTTGATCCTAGTCCTGGCGTTCTTCAAGTTTTGCATATATATTTTCTTCGATGCAATTGTTGTGCCATTTTCGTTGATTTTCATTCTGTTTTTTACAAATGATATACTATTTTGTTTTTTTTTGTGTTTTTTTTTTCATCCAAAACCAAAATAACGTAAGTATGATTGGAAGGAGAACAAAAGCACATTTTGTTTCTGATTTTCTTTGTATAACGGTATAAATGTTCATATTTAATGAATAGAAGTTTGTCTATCGATTTACTTGTAAATATTACCTTTTCCGTGCTAGTATTTTCCCTTTCCTCCATATATTTGTTATATCTGTCAGTTGCTATACTTATTTCTGATCCAATCCAGGCAAGTCCAATAAATATCCAGATGACTGCTATTATTTTGTATATTGTCTTTGCTGCTACGCCCTGTTCAAGACCTAGATAATATTGAGACCAATAATAAAAATTTTGCCATTGCATTATACATCTTGTAGCATTACTTTTAGGTCCTACAGTTGATTTCCCTCTATAAGCCTAAATTATATTTGGTCGTCGGAATATTTAATATTTATCTGTACTGAAGAGACTTACAATGTAAGTTGTCGAAATGGTCATTTAAAAGTTATCCCCAAAAACTCCTGGTTTGCTTTTTATCGACTGGGGATTTTGGAATGAGACGGTAGGTCAACGAGTTATTTGTTTTTGGTGAAAGACTCCAGAAGAAGCTAAGTTTAAAATTCAAAAAAGCAAATAAAAAATTCTTGGAAATTTTGGTTGATTTGGTCGATCCACAGTAAATCACATTTTTGTAGGTCCGAATTAAATGCAACGCAATTATTATTACTATTTTTGCTTTTTATCTGGTTTGCTATTAAGACTTGTAAAGCTGCATCTAGAAAACCAAATATCAATCTTCCAGAAATTTTGAATTTATATATTTGTGTGATCATATGTCAGATTTCTTAACTACTACAGTTTGTAGTGTTGGTTAATTTTTTTTTATGTTATATGTGATTTTCATGAATGTCAGGTCTCATCATTAGAATGTTTATAAGAACATTCATTATATGAAAATGGGGATAGAAGGTGTTTTTTAGGGTTTCGAATACGGTCATATTTTTCCTCATTTTCATCTGAGGTGTCTGAATAAACGTCTTCATCTTAGAGGTAAATGTCTTCGACAAAAATGGGAGGGCGGTTGTTTCTAAAAGGTAAATTCTTCCATCTGCTTTGTCCAATTCATTACTTTCTTTGAGGGGTAAAATACTGGTCATCTTAGGGTCATACGCACAAGACATATTCCATCTCAGGCTTCAGGTCTGGGTACCCATAAACCGGTTTAACCCTACCGCTGGCTGTTGCCAGTGCCGGTACCAAGTCCGGCTATCCCGAGTTCCTATCGTTATCGATGTTTGTCTTTTGTCATTTTATTGTTTTTCTTGTGCAGTTCCCTGGTTTATTGTGACATGTGATTGTAATGTTCGGCCATTGTACGTGTTTCCTGTTATCTTCCCTTCATTAATTCAGATATGAAGGGAATGACCCAATATCCAATAATACACCTGAGTGTGTCTGTGTCTATGTGTATCAAGTTGTTAATGAAATCTTGAAACAATATACTTACCAACGACAAAATCTCCAAAATCCAATGGTAGTTAGTGTAATAAAGCTATAGTATAATGAGTCCGAATATGACCATCCTTCTATTGCACAGAAAATGGCTGACGGTATAAATAAAAGTACTATAACAAGAGCTCCGTGTATAATTGCTATTCTTAATATTAATTCCACAACTGGATACCTCTCTAATTGTAAGGATAATTTCTGAAACTTCTGAATACAAACTATTTTCTTGTTTTGTAAAAAATTAACAAACTTTTTCATTTTGAAAACTAAACCCGTCAACAGTAATCCGGTAACAGGTATGCCAAGTATACAATAAAATACTATGAAAGCTCTTCCACCTTTTGTTGCTGGCGTCTGGTTTCCATATCCTGTCGTGAAAATAAAGAAATCTTGCAAGTATCGATAGACAATTGACTGATTTAAGCACTGATTTTCTGAGAAACGCATATTTAATATAATCATTTACTGGATACGATGACATTAGCACAGCAAGTTTATGGGTCCATTAGACCCCGCCTATTTTGAGACGAGAAGCACTTTGCAGCCATACAGGTGCAAGTATTTTTCTCGACATTTTTATGGTATTCGCAATATTGTCAATTATATTGCATTTTAAATACTGAGTTATTAAGTATGATAATTAACCCCGAATAAATATTTCTGACATTGCTTTAAAGAGCTAAGAGTATTCCTCATAGGCGAATAACAATTTAAACCAACTTTACTAATGCGGGCTACATATTCCTAAAATCAGTCGCTATCATATGACAGGCAAGTGTGATAAACATCTTTCGACGCCTACAATATTTCAGAAGAGAATGATATCTACCCCATAAATTCTTTGCACACTGCCATCCAAAGCATTTGGTCAAATATCAAATTATCTGCGCCAATGGCGGGCGGCCTCTTTGGATGAGATGTAGACCAGATTTATGTAAATTCTAACACGTAAGGTTTAATCTCTCCATCGTAGTTTTGTCCTTAGCTATATTTGATATTACTGATTATTCGGATTTCGTTTGGTTTTATGAATTTAAACATTTTTTGAAATTGTTGATTTCCTATGTTTGGGTTCTAGTGCTGCTGACGAGGAATTAACTTCCGAAATTGCCATACAGCTCATTAAAATTTATTGCATCGGGAGTTAACATATGTGTTATGATCTCATGCTCATTTACTCCATATCCTTTCTCAAAATTTTACCAGACACATTTAAAGGGGACCATTGTCATCACGTTTGGTTCTAAGAGGCCTTTTAGTTTTAGAGCATCTTTAAATTATTTTCCCATAGGTGTCGTGTTTAATGTTCAACTCTGACGACCATCTTGTTTTGAACTTGCCAGACACATTTTGGAAGAGGACTATTGTCACCAAAATTAGTGGAAATCTGGTTGCGGTTTCATATACGATGCTGACGTTAAAAGGTGTGAGACGCATATTTTAGGCCAATATCTATAGTTATATCATGAAATATCTTGTGTTGATCTATTGTTTTTTTTTACTTTTTGTTTGCTTAGTTTTTTTATTTTGTTTTGTTTTTGTGTTTGTTTTTGTATTTTGTATTTGTATTTGTTTTTGTTTTTGCTTTTGTTTTTGTTTTGTTTTGTTTTTTGTTTTGTTTTTCTTTTTTGGATTACTCTTTTTGACTTAAACCTATTTTCTAGTTCAAAGAATGATCCCTAATAATTCCGAACATTATCGATGGGAAGATCTGTATTTTGATACAAGGACTAAATCAATCCCGAGGTATAAATAAAATATAACGTTTTTTGCAAACATTCCACGTAAAGTTTTGAAAAAAAGTTCTAAAAAAGGGTAAAGCTTAAGAAAGTTCAATTCACGTGTATATAGAGATATATACAGACGTGTCGCTGAAATGTTTCTGTTTTTGCAGTTGTCAACTGTATGAATAGGTAGTAATTTTTCACATCATATACTACATGTAGTATATCAATGGGTCATAAATTGACAACACAAGGCCAGAATCACTTCAGGTTGCTAAAAATAGTCAAGAATTTCTCATTATTTGATTTTTTTTAATTTCCTAGTACGAAATTTTTGGTTTTCTTACTCCAATTACACAATTTTACAATGTAGTTGGATTTGTTGATTTTGAGATTTACTACATGAATGGCCAGTATTTTGTGAAGGACACCATTTCAAAGGGAAAAATGGGACTCGTTTTCAAAATGCCAGTCATTGTTAGGTAGGTACCAATTTTCACCAGAAATGACCCAAGTGTTTCCGAGAGGCCATTCAATCATTCAATTCGCATGTACAAATTAACTATGCATATTGGAAAGTACATTCTATATATTTCTTATTTCAAAGTGTGCATCCTTATACAATAATGCGCGAATCTTACTTTTGTGCTCTGCAATGTAATACTAGTATCCGGAATGATAAGTTTTTTGCAGGTCTTCTTGAATATTCATACCGTTCATAAATTTTGTAAATACTAAAATACCGAAGTTGCATCATTAACAGTAAATTTCGTTATGCTGTACACGTGTTCCAAGGAGTAACCTCTCATCAGCAGCATTAGAATCAAATAATATGGAAAGCCATAGTACGGAAGTAGTCAAAAAAGAAGCACTCATTACCAAATATATCGAAATAGGAGGCCAAATCCATCTCCAAGGACATCCACCGAGTGCTATAAACTGAAGAAGCCTCAGTATTTTTTAAAGGATTAGAATTTTGATAAAAAGTTAATTTCTATAAAACGCAAGGTAAATTTTTCATGTCAGACTAGTCTGACTATTGTGCTGGTTAATACCCTCGGTGACCTCTGGTCTACCAGCAGTCTCATCTTTGTAAAACGGGGTTTAAACAAAAAAAAACTTTTGATTTATAAAAATAAAAAGACTAACAAAGGGCAAGTTAAATAAACACAAATTTAAATTTACAAAAAGAAGTTTAATATAAAAAAATCCTTTATTTCTATGTGCAATAGATAATATATGTATAAATAGATGAGGTCTGCAAAGGGTATGAAACATAAAATGATGTTGTCCATGTGACAAATTATAGTGGGTAAAAAAATAAATGGCAAAATTTTAAATCGACAATTCTATGCATATATAACAACGGCAGTAAAATACCGAAGGAACAAGGGAAGTAATGACCACAAAAATCAAAGTCCAAAGACATGGCAAAAACGGCAACAGAGAAAAACAAAGACAAAACAAGAATCTGAGACATACACAAGACATGAAAATAAAAAGACGATATTAAGAAATAAAGCACTCATAGTAAAAACTACGGTATTCAGTAAAAATAAAACAAGATTGATTGTTTGTATTTTTGAAAAATGCAATACATTCTGTTTTCTCTTAGAAAAGAATTATGCATTATGCACTTGACATATTTCCCTTTGTTAAAATGTGAGGTCTCCGATGAAGAAATTTCAAAACGCAGAAAAATAATTTTAGTATAGTAGTAAATATAATAACTATGCAAATTTACATTTTTAATGGCCCAGACAACAAAAGCTTGCGACCGCCATTTTTCGCTATTTTGTTGTAAAATTATTATTATTTCAAAAAGAAGTACTGTTTTATTTCAAATGCAATATCAAAATGATTCGTAATGAAAGACAAGGTATCGTCAATTTATTTCATTAATGAGAAGTAAAAATGCGTTTACGTTTTTGTTTTCATAATTGGTTTCAAATCTTATTTCCTCAACATGAGTAGCAAAAGCGGAAAGAAAAATAATTCCTACACAAATGCCCAAGGATTTTGAATCACTTAATTATCTTTGCATCGCTTGGTGATAACATCAGATTTTTCCGGGTAAATCACAGTGAATATCTACTGATACTAAAAAGGAAATTTCCTGGTTAACCACATATTATTTTAAAATTAAATAAAGCAAGAATGCCAGGGATGAACGGTTCAATTTAATTTGTTTTAAATTATGTCATTTCTAGAAACAAAATGGTCATTAAGAATTTTTGCCTAGGAATAATGATCTTCCGAGCTTTCAACAATTTGACTTTTATGTGAAAATTTTATCCACATTTAATTTTATATAGAAATTATAAAAACCAAAAATGCCAATTATAGAATTTGCAATTTTCAGAAGTTGCTTATTATCTCATGGCGGTACATATTAGTCTATAACCATGTCTTGTTTATTAATTGTCGAGTCAGTTTGTAGTTTTTAACTATTGTTTTGTTTGTCGTAAGGTTGTTTTCTGAGATATCTTCATTGTAGTTTAGAGTTGTTTTATCAGATTGTCAACGTTATCCAGAAGTTTTCTGATTTTTATCTTGGATTGTTTCTCGTGGATATTTATTCATCCCCATCTTTATTGTTTTTGCCGTGGCCGTCTTATGAAGAAAGGGTCATAGACCCTTTTTTACCGAATTATGGCCCCTTTTTCTTAAAGTTTACTCAAGTTTTAGTTTATTGGAGTTACTTCTCTCATATTATTAATGCAAACTGCACTATATTGTTGAACACAAAGTCTAGTTGTGTTTATTGTGCTGAACCCTGCTTGATCCAGTTTTCACAGAAATATGACCTTTTGTTTTTTTACCTAAAATTCATTCCAAATATCTAGTAACTGGACATAATTATTTCACCACCATCAAAATTACCTGCGCATTTCATGTAAAACAACCCATGTTCCAAATTCCCCTAGAATGTATTTTTGGTTCGGTTTTTAATTCTTTTCATTGTTAAACAGAGCTCAACAAATAGTTTCATGTATTATTTAGAAAATATTTTAGGCCTAGAATTTTTTAATACCTTATGATTTAAACTCAATTTCAAAATTTCAAAGTAAAAAATTACATTGTATCTATATTAAATACAGACGTAGAAAATTATATCTGTACGGAAGCGTATTAGCGCCACACAAACTTTTTTTTAATATTTTGCGTTATAACGCAAAGGTTTGCGTTATTTCGCAAAGATTTGCGTTATAACGCAAATGTTTGCGTTATTTCGTAAGATTTGCGTTATAACGCAAAAGTTTGCGTTATATCGCAAATGTTTGCGTTATAACGCAAAGTTTGCGTTATTTCGCAAAGTTTGCGTTATAACGCAAATGTTTGCGTTATTTCGCAAAAGTTTGCGTTATAACGCAAAAGTTTGCGTTATTTCGCACTTGTTTGCGTTATAACGCAAACTTTTGCGTTATAACGCAAATCTTACGAAATAACGCAAACATTTGCGTTATAACGCAAATCTTTGCGAAATAACGCAAATGTTTGCGTTATTTCGCAAAAGTTTGCGTTATAACGCAAAAGTTTTCGTTATTTCGCACTTGTTTGCGTTATAACGCAAAGTTTGCGTTTTTTCACAAAGTTTGCGTTATAACGCAAAGTACGTTTTAAATTAATAAATCCAACAATTTCAAAATCTAGAGTCGTGTACGGTTGTGTACGGATAGAATTTGATTTTCGGGCTAAAATTTTCACAAAGGCAAAACGATTAAGCATGATAAATTAAAATGTATTAGTATTTCCTACGCACAAGATATTATCGAACGAGATAATCTTTTGACAAGCAATAATACTTTAAAAAATGCAATATAATATTGTTTTGATGAATAGACTAAATATTGTGTCAATCCAAATCAAATTTAAGGATTAAAAATAGTTACACCATTTTAGGAAAGGTATTCGCTAAAAGTTGTAAAAATGCAAATGGTAAAGAGAAATAGATTACGTAACATTAAAGATGATTCAAATCAGTTTTGTATACTTGTAAACATTTTGTCCTTATGTATTTTTCATTTTAATAATGTTATTGTAAATAATGTTAATTCTTTTTCGCGATAGAATACCAGGAAGCATAGTATACCGATAAGCAAGTCTGTTGATCTATTTGACATTACATGTATGAATTGGAGGATCCAGGGGAGAGTTCCGGATGTTCGAGCCCCCTTTTCTGGAATTTTTTTTTTAATTTCGTGCAGAATTTATGTATATATTGACAAAAATGGTAAAAATCGACAAGAAGAAGCACATTTTTTCTGGAATCTCATCGAAACCCCCCTTTTGGAAGGATGGATCCGCCGGTATTTTGAGAAATAGCATGGACATGTTCCTTTGAAGAATGAGACATGGTGCGTCGACAGGGTAAAGCGTCTCCTGCTATGCCCGCATCACACTTCATGTGAGAAATGATTGTCCAAATTAATTTTAAAAAAATTTGGAAGCATACAACCTAAAACCAAAATTCTGTTTGCATTTTATTTATTTTTAAAATATCTTAATGTGAATGATTTGTTTAAAAACAAACTGAAGAAGTAAACTGACGGAAAATATTGAAATAAAGGGTGTAAAAACAAAAATAAACATAAATTACACACAACAAAAAAGCAAACAAACACACACAAACGCACGCACACACAAAGAAAAGAGCAAAACAAGCAAACAATCTATAACAAAACAAACACGAAAGAAAAAAAAACAAAAAACAAAAACGAAACAATAAAAAATTTGAGACATATCTTTATGGGGTTAAAAAAAAAGATTTGTATTTCATGATTTGTCAGCAATCAAATGCGCCTGTGATAAATGGCCAATAGACTTGAATATGGGTATACTAAGTATTAATGTGGGATTTTTTTTAGATATAATCGCTTGTCAAAAGATAAATCTCTTGTGCGTAGGGAGAGAACAAAAAGCAGCGTAGTATTCAGTTTAATTTGTGTAGCTATTCTACTTTATCATGCTTTATTCTTTAGCCGTTATGTTGATTTAAGCCCGAAAATCAATCGCTACCCGTACACATCCGTACACAAGTCTAAATTTTGATTTCTTTATACGAATACACTATCTATCAATCTAAAATGAACTTTGGGTTATAACGCAAACTTTGTGAAATAACGCACACTTTGCGAAATAACGCAGACTTTCTAGTGCTGCTGATGAGGAATAAATTTCCGAAATGGCCATACAGCTCATTAAAATTAGTGCAGTTGGAGTCAACATATGTGTTATGGTCTCATGTTCATTTACTCCATATCCTTTCGTAAAATATTTCCGTTATAACGCAAACATTTGCGAAATAAAGCAGACTTTGCGTTATAACGCAAACATTTGCGAAATAACGCAAACTTTGCGTTATAACGCAAAATAAAAAAAAAGTTTGTGTGGCGCTAATACGCTTCCGTATATCTGTGTTTAAACCATTAAAATTTAAATACAACTTGAGATAAAAATTATTTCAAAATTATCAGAAAAAAACTATTTGTCAAGCCCTTTTATGAAATTTGAATTATGAAAATTCTAGACAATTTTTTAAAAAGGGGCCCTTTTTACATGAAATGCAAATGAAAATTTTACTTTGGTGAAATAATTGTAGCCAACTACTGTAGATTGTGGATGGGCACCTTTTATTGATATATTTAACCTAATTACAACCCATTTTTATGCCCCCTGCGACGAATAGTCGGGGGTGTTGCGTAGGTATTTGTTAACACCAACACCGTAATTTGTTTGGTTTTCTTTGTAATTCTCTAGGCATCATACAAACATAATCCTTTACAATTTTAACATTTATTCTGGCATACTCTTTACATAATTTTAATACTGATCTTATTAATTACATTTAAAGTTCATTTATATAGAAAAATAAAGTCCATGAAGCACGAGCTGTCTGTGAAATTAAAGATTACAATACAATTGCAGGAGCTAAATACGGAGACACATTTGGAGTTCGCATTTGGAGTTCATAAACGGAGTTAGCACAATTTTAAAAGGTACCAAAAACGGAGAACAAAATACATCACCAACAAAGCACATTGCGGTTCGCTACAGGGGGCATATTGTTTTACCCCTGTCCGTCCGTCCGTCTGTCCGTCCGAGGGGTGTACATGGTTTGGCCGCGCAACTCCTCCTACAGTTTAAATGCTAGAAAGTTTTTATTTTGCAAATCATTTGCACATATATTGAAGATGTGCTTGTACATATATTGAAGATGTGCATGTGGTAAGGATTTTGATTTTGGTTCATTTTAGTGAAAATTATACAAAGTTGAACTTAGTCATTTTTATTAATTGGTGATTTTGCCACAACTCCTCCTACAGTTTTTATGGTAGGAAGTTTTTATTTTGCAGATCATTTGTACCTGTTTTGAAGATGTGTATGTTGGAAGGATTTTGATTTTGGTATATTTTTCGTAAAATATACATTGTTGAACTTAGTCACTTTTGGGGTAAATTAGTAATAGAGGGTACATAGTTTGTCCGTGTAACTCTCCTACAGTTTTTATGCTAGAAAGTTTTTATTTTTCAGATCATTTGTACTTATATTGAAGATGTGCACGTGGAAAGGTATTGATTTTGGTGCATTTTTCGTAAAAATATACATTGTTGAACTTAGGGGGTAAATTAGTAATAAAGGGTACATAGTTTGTCCGCGCAACTCCTCCTACAGTTTTTATGCTAGAAAGTTTTTATTTTGGAGATCATTTGTACTTATATTGAAGATGTGCACATTGGAAGGATTTTGATTTTGATACATTTTTCGTAAAAATATTTATTGTTGAAATACATCGGCAAACGGATACCGAAGCAAGAACGAGGAAAGGGGAAATTCTAAAATCATAAATCCAAAATCACGGCAATTCACAGCAACACTAATTGAGACAGTATGACAAAGACAAAACAAATAAACAAGAAAGTCACAAAACTAAAGCACTAGCAGTGTGATTTTAAAAGTTAATTTCTACAAATTAATAGTCATATTGGCTTGCTTCACTTGCAGGGGCATCATATGTGTCTTACAGACACAAATGTCAGTACTAAGAAATCACTACTCAATTTAAACCTTACGCGGGGCATGTCATTTTCTAGTCATTTCTTAGCCATTTTTGGGGTAAATTAGTAATAGAGGGTACATAGTTTGTCCGCGCAACTCCTCCTACAGTTTTTATGCTAGAAAGTTTTTGTTGGCAGATCATTTGTACTTATATTGAAGATGTGCACGTGGGGGGATTTTGATTTTGGGGCATTTTTCGTAAAAATATTCATTGTTGAACTTAGTCATTTTTGGGTGAATTATTAATACAGTGTACATAGTTTGTGCATGCAACTCCTCCTTATGCCTTTATGCTAGGAAATTCTTATTTAACATATCATTTGCACTTATATTAAAGATTTGCATGTGGCAAGGATTTTAATTTTGGTTTATTTAGCTGAAAAAATATGTATTTGTTGAATTTTGTCATAGTAATATTATTACATGTACATTAAATACGTGGTAACATTAAGCAAATGGACCAACGCTTTGATTGTTGTTCTTCAACATGTTTACAGGGTAAGGATTATGATTTTAAAAGTTAATTTCTACAATTTTTTAATATTGAAAATAGTCATATTGGCTTGCTTCATTTGCAGGGGCATCATATGTGTCTTACAGACACAAATATCATTACTAAGAAATCACACCTCAATTTAAACCTGACGCGGGGCATGTCATTTTCCAGTTCTTTATTAAAATGTGTAGTTGTGTATGACATGCTGTTGGAATGCTTTTTACAGGGGTATAAGTTATGACCCTTTTCACTTAGTTTAGTTTGTTGGCATCACTCCTACTATATCTTATATCTTTTCTTCGATTTCACTAAAAACTTCACAGTCAGGATTATTGGTCGTAATGTGTAGTTTCACATATAAATTTGTTGGAATGCTCAGCCCATTTTTAATGGAGTTACGACCCTTTATGACCCATTTTTGTTTTCACTTACCTATGGTTGTTGTTGCTGTCAAAACGAAGAACACAGAGTTGATATAATCCCATTGTTTTGTATTAGTAGTTTGGTTACTTCTTATAATTCCTTTGTCATGTGCCCTCCTCACGTGACGAATGAATTCCTGTAGTTCATCATTTGTCATACAAGATGAGTGATGATCTATAGTAAAGAAATTTTGTATGATCAGTGAAAAATAAATGTACTTTCATGAATGAAAGAAAATATGTTTTAACAATTATCAATGTTTTGAAATGTAAAGAAATTGTTAAAAAATTGATAAAGCGTTGCAAATGATAAAGTGTGGGCTAATATAGAGTGCATCATCATATTGAAATCATAAGGGAGGACAATTGATATATCTGAACCATTTAAATTGCCTACCCCTGCAAGTTATCTACTATTTTTGTCATAGCAAACGGTCTTCATGAAAGTTGATAACATCCAAATGGTCTGATTTGATTCAAAGGAGGGTCATTGTTCGGCATTCTAATTATTGAATTAATTGCCATGAACTCAGCTTTATATGTGCAAACCGCAAAAATTCAAATTTTCGTGGATTTTTCTATCAATCTAGACATTAAAATTATTGCAGTCTGAGTTAACATATTTGTTATGGTCTCATGCTCATTTACTCCACATAATTTCGTAAAATATGTTGATACAGGAGTTCGTCTTTTAATGCGGTGTGGAGTGGGTAAAACAATTCCCGTGTTGTAGATAATAAATAACTAAATACCGAAGTTACTGTGAATTTACTTTCTGCATATGCGCATTTCGACAAATTATGTATCATCAGTGCAGATAAAATCCAAACGTTTGGAAGACCATAAACTCAAATATGTTTAAAAACTGATAGAGAACAAATAACCAAAGCGATCTAAATGTAAAGACAAAATAAGCTAAGGACAGAGCTTTGCATGAGGGAGATACTCCTTAGTTTTCAATAAAATTTACCAAATTTTAGATATTGTAATATTTCAAAAATAATCGGCTTTCGGGTCAGCACCGAAGTACTGACTACTGGTGATTACCCTCGGGGACTAACAGTCCACAAACAGTGGCATCGACCCAGTGGTAACAAATAAATAAATACCGAAGTTACTGTGAATTTACTTTCTGCATATGCAATGAGGTATGCTCTTTATTTCTCTTAGATATGGTGTACTTGTACATGAGATATTATCTCGTGTGTACACTTTGTTCAATTACTATTATAACAAATTTATGTAAATTCTAAAACCTAAGGTTTAACTCCCCCATCGTAGTTTTGTCCTTAGCTATATTTGATATTACTGATTATTCGGATTTCGTTAAGTTTTATGCATTTTAAACATTTTTTGAAGTTATGGATTTATTATGTTTGTGTTCTAGTGCTGCTGATGAGGAATTAATTTCCGCAATGGCCACACAGCTGATTAAAATTATTGCAGTCAGAGTTAACAAATGTGTTATGGTCTCATGTTCATTTACTCCATATCCTTTCGTAAATACCAATAAAATAAAACTCTGTAGCTGAAATATATAATCACAAACTCATTTATACATCATAAGGCAAAATAGACTGGAACACCGTCAATAACGAGAACCCTATAGTGTTTTAACAATGTTTGAAATGTCTAGAACTGGACAAAACAAATTGATCAATCTATGCCAATGATACAATGGTTTCAAATATAGAGGGCATGATCATGTTGCAATCACAAGGGAGGATTCTTGAGATTGCCTGAGCCATTTAAAATGTCTACCGTTCAAATAATCTACTATTTATGTCCTAGCAAACGGACTTCATGAAAGTTAAATATAATACAAATGGTCTGGTCTTATTCAAAGAAGGGCGGTTTTAATGCCCTGTTAAAAGGACAAGATATACTCCTTAGGTAAATATATATAAAAAAGTTATTGCTAGTTTCTTGTAAAATCAGTTTTCGGGCTAGCACAGAAGTACTGGCTACTGGGTCGGTGTCAATAGTCCCTCAACGACTTACAGTCCACCAGCACTGGCATCGGACAAGTGGTAGTAATTGACAGAATACCGAAGTTTCTATGAATATTGTTTCTGCATTTGACCATTTCGACAACTTTTGTCTCTTCACTGTAGAAATCCAGGCACCGAAATATGTGTAAAAGCTGCTAAAGAACATGTTAAGAAAAGGATTTAAATAGAGAGTTAATATCGGCTAAGTATAGAGCTATGCAGGAGGGATATATTTCTTATAGTTTTATACAAAAGTCCCCTGATCTAGATATTGAAATTTCTAACAAAATCGGTTTTCGGGCCAGCACCGAAATACTGGCTACTGGGTTGATGAATACCCTCTAGTTAAACAGTCCACTAGCAGCCAGAGGCACCAACCAGCTGTAGTAAATAACAAAATACCGAAGTTACTGTGAATTTAATTTTTGTATATGGTCATTTTGCTAAAAAGGTGTTATTAATGTACCATGTTCATAATATAAGCATGTGATCAAGTATAGAAGCATCAAATAAACTTTCTTACCGAGAAATTTTGCAATTGTTGATGACACATCGTTTGCTGAATCTTCCTCGTAAGTTGATTCTAGGGCCATCATAATCCCTCCACCAATCAGAGCATAGACTATATTGATAGCACACAGTATAAGTAAAATTTTTATCTCCATTTCAATTTAACAAACTGCAAAAATATATGATATCCTATTATATACATAGAGCCATTTTTTTCTAGGCAAATGAACAACTCCGTAGCTAATTCTTGTATGTGGTTTGTGTGGATAGGACAGCTGGGTATGAAACACAGAAAACGAGTAACGTTGAATGTAACATATGCGATAATTTCTATTTTTTGGGGGACATATTGAGTTAACTGTTTTTCATTTTGATTTTTGATTAGGTTGTCCGGTAGTTTCCATTTTTTCAATGATTTGATAGACAGTTGTTGGTTTTTGTTTGATATTTGCTTGATTCAGATTTCGTTTACTGATTTTCAATTTTGATACACAAATGCTGTATGGTCCTTTTTTGTCTCTGTATTTCATTTGTCAGAAACCTTTCTTCTTTTTATACCTTGATATTTTGGTTAGGGTGCGATTGTTCTCTTCGCGATCGCATTGGTTTTTAATTGATTGTGTAGGACTTTTTGTTACAATTCAATGGCTCCATTGCTGAAGACTAGCTAAAATTTCTCTTTTAAATCATATTTTAAATCGGGATACTGCAATTTTGAAGCACTATGAATTTGAAAAATGCAGACTAGAAAAAGCTTTGACCACACTGTACGAAAAAAGAACAATACGAATAAAAAAAACACACTGCGCACCAAATTAAACATGACAAAATACGGTTTGGCATGGATTAATATTTTTAGTTTTTTGCACTAAAATATCACAATACACACAAGTGAACATTTAGATGACTTTTTTCTGTCTGATGCTAATACTAAAAGATTGTTGATTTTATTATGCTTTAAATCGAAGGACTTATGGTAATTTGACAAAAAATATAGGTCAAACAGATTTGTGGTATTTTATGAAAAATAAAGGAAATAATTATGAAAGAAACTGCCAACCCGTAATCATGTGCTTGCGATATGAAAAAACAAAATTATTCAAATCCTTAAGTGTAACTAAAAAAGCAATTAATTAAGAATTCAAAAATTGATTCAACCTACCTGTCTACTTCCAAAATTTCCGATTTCCAATAACTTCCTGGTTTTTAATCAAAGTATTATTTCATTGTGTTTCATTTGATCCATTACGGAAATGTGACATTCAGGAAGTATGCTATGTATATTTCATGAGATTCAGATCATTGTTTCGGTTTTTATTTGAATTTTTATATATTGTATTTATTTTTAATTCTTTCACACGTCGGTGGTTGAATATAATGACGGTATATTTTATACGCAAAAATTGCTGTGAGTTTAAATATATTTGAGGATGTTTTAGAATTAGTATTGATAACTTTCCTAGTCTCCATTCTGTCGATGTGTTTACACTAGAAATGTTTTTATGAAAATGCTTAAGTCTCCGAAGATTCTGATGGTCGATTGTTTTAGTTTTTATTTAAAATGTTAACATTGTATCTTTTATTATACATCATTGACCGAACATAATAAAGCATTTAATGCTTTATCATGGGGAAACTTGAATATGAACTTGAAGGACCATATAAACATAGTTTTAAGTTTGTTTAAAATCAGTATTGATAATTCTGGCCGTGTGTTTACTTTGGAAATATTTTTATGAATTGTTGAAACTTTCAAAGTAGTAATGTTGTTCGTATCTAGGTACGTTTTTATTGCGACAAAACTTGGTAAGGGGTACTTCTTAAGCGCTATAACTAAATTGCTTCATAGGAGGCTCATTTTACCTGGACATGCCTACCCTTCTGGACCACCTGATGTCGCTCTCGGTTTTAATGGAGTTCACGTTTAGTTTTTGTGTTGTCTTGTATGTTAAATTTTCGTTAGTGGTGTTTGTGGTACCGATTTGTCCTTGTCAATGTGTTAAAGAGGTATTACAAAAACTTTTCATAATTTCTCCTTGGCAGTGTTTGAGGGTTATATACAGATATAGAAGTAACACGTTTCGTGGATTTATCAATTGTTATTTCCTATGGTTAGAAAATGACATTAACCAATCATCTTTCTAACAGATCTTCGTACATTTGAACTAAAAAGATCCGAAAAGAATAGGCTGCTATCAAAACTGCCAGGATCATGACACTCGGGATTATGTCTTATTCCAGTTAATACGAGGAAACAATTTTGAATAATATGTTAGAGATTGGAAAATGATGGACGTTGTTTTTTGTCCCAGGTATAAATTAATATAACGTTTTTATCTTAATTGATCACTGTTAATTGCATTCAAATTTCGTGACATTAATTCTTACCGGAAATCAGAATTCGTGACCAACTCTCATTTGTATGTTATGCAAATTATTTTCTTCCTTCAACGATCAAAGCATGGAATTCCCTGCCATATACAACAAGCGAGTGCTTAACTAGAAAAATGCAAAATATATTACAATAACAACCCATAAAATAAGCTATTCAAGCTCATATTGAAATATAGCATCTTAACTTTATATCTTAAAAACGTGTGGAAAAGTGGAGAGTAATCACGAAAATATATCACGTGCACCAATCACACAACGCGTAGAATTTTGAATAACGAATAAATAGATTGTTGTCAAATTACTACTTATAAATGTATTGTCGTATGTTTTTGAATGTTTCGACACAAATGAATATTGAAAATGATAATATTGTTGTTGTGAATTGCTGCTATGGGTTGTAATATATTGTTACAGGTTATGTGGCGCTTCATGGCATAAAGACATGACTAGCTGTCGGTAAGAATAAAATCTTCCAAGTCACAAGTTTCCTTTTACATAAAAAAATGAATTTAAATTCTATGGAGTTTTGAAATTTATACGTTCATTCCATTGCATGACGTATACGAGTGAGTGTGTCGGCATTCGGTTTCACAACCTCGACCTTCTGGCCTTCATTTCGTTGTTAACACTTTCATACACTTAACGACATAGTTCGATGTTGAATTCAATTTAGCAGAAAACTAAATATCAGAATTCATTATAAATGGAATATTGATGATTTTGACGGCCACATTCGCTTAGAACTTTCATATGATCATAATTTCTCTGTTGTCCACATAACAAAGCTAGTGAAACTGTAAAAAACTGTACACATAAAAGTTTTGAAGGAGGCCTCGATGGAACGTGTACTGTGTTCGAAAGGCTTTCCTATTAACGGTATATCAGTTGTGAAGAGTATACCCTGTCATGAAATTCAAACTTCAAAGAACACATGCATTTCTATATTACACCATAACAATAATGTTATATTGTTCCTTAATTTCATGTCTTGTACGCAGTGTCGCAGAATCATTTTTCGAACAGATAACTTCTAATAAAATAAAAGTAATCTTGTTTTGAAAATATAAAATACAGAAAAAATACTTCAAATAAATAACATAAGTTCAGCAAAGTCACGAAACCATGAAGTAAGAAGGTTGCATGTATTATTTCCCATTGTTATAGTCATCCAACAAAATGTTTAAAGAAAAAACAACAATATATATAGAGATAAATATACTGCTGAAAATAAAAAAAAATAAATAAATTAAAAAGTACTCACATTCTAAAGCGGTGACTTCAGATTCAAAGTGAGTCTTCTTTCAGATCAGAATGTTATACAATGTGATATTTGTACATGTTTCCATGTTTACACACCATCTTTACATTCCTCACGTCTAACGTCTTCCAAGCCTTTTTACTCTTCGAATCAGAATCTCCACATTTTTACTAGTAATCTTCTTACCAATGTCATAGTAAGTGGTACAAGATTTTCTATTTTAATCATGATTTAGTAATACATCTGAGTAGATGTTCTTCACTTAACTACAATTTCTCAACACCCTGTCGACATCTAGTTTTTGTTGGGTTTTTTCTTTCTTTGCCTTCTTAAAGATATTATTCATAGCTTTGGTAGATCATAATGTTAAGCCATATGACATGCTTTTTATGTAAATTAATATCATTGTTATTTTCTGTCTTTGCTATAGTGCATACAAGTTCGTGTTGCTTTGATGAATTTTCTGTATGTATAATTAACCTTAGGTAAAGAAAAGCTTCTTAATGCTTCCGAATATCTTCCATTGATTCTGTTTGTGTATTAGTTCCAGAATCGAATAATGAAATGAATAATCAATTAATAAAACTATATAACAACAAACCATCGTTTCTCGCAAACGAAAAAATCAATTTCGGAGTCCAGTATTAATGTCGAAAATATCATCGGTCCTAATCGTCTCAGAATCTGAAAATTTACTTATACCCCATGCTTTATTATTGCACTTGTCCATGTTATTGAATTATATGCTAAACCAACCCTGTTCTTGATCGAAGAAAGTTTTGATACAGTATCGTGAAAACGTAGCCTTTTTTAAATCTGATTATGACTACATTATCCAGTTCGACATCACTACTTCCCTTAACTTCAAATCACTTTGCAATCTATATGAATTCTTGTCTTGCTCTCTCCGTTTCACAGCTTTCAGTTTTCGATACATTTGATCTTCTCAAAAACACTCTACCTTATATGGGTCAGAGTCATTAAAACACATTATCCTTTTTCTGACTACAAATTAGATCAATTTTTATAGCCATATGAATATGACAGATTTCCATATTTCTAAAATTAAACTTCCATTTTCTATTATTTTATTGCATATTAACAATGAAAGGATATGGAGTAAATGCAAATGAGACAAAGTCGCTACAAAGACTGGTAGAACCAAGAAATGGAACAACGCTTTTATTGTTGCTCAGCTTAAAGTCACCATGAGCCCTCAGCAATGAGCTTTGCTCATACCTCATAGCAAGGTTAAGTCATGTCCTTTTAAATCATTTACAGACCAAATTGAAATAACCGATGGATGCCTTTTCGTAGGGCCTTGGATTCTTTATAAAGTATAACTATGCTTGTCACTTAAACTTGCAATTGGCTTTATCCGATGCTTCATACATCATCTTGTAGCACAATTTTTGAGGCAATCAGTTGGTTTCAAGTCTTTGTAAACGAAGAAGATATTTGATAGGTCTGCAAAGATAGTTTGTGTAGCAAAAGATACATTTGATATATAGTATTGTGTAATTTTAACGCCAAAATATGGGTAAAATTGAATATTTTGGGTAATTTTCGTGAAGAGAAACATATCAGAATTTTACCAAATTCAAAGTTGAACTGTTGAATAATCACGCGCATGATCTTATTTGTGATACATGGGAGTCTCTTTGTATTTTGGTGTTTGAAAATGATGTCATTGGACCTTTATACAATGTTTAAGCTTTTCAGGCTGAATAAAATGAAATAAATTGGGTTGAATATTTGTGGAAAGGGGTAATATGTTTGCAATTTATGAGATTGTAGTGAGACTACAATGTCAAAGCATACTATCTAATAGCTTAGATATAATGAAAGTGGGTCTCGATGGGGTAAAAACGGGAAGCGGGGTTGGTATTTTTAAGCAAGCGGGAAACGGGATCGTACGAAAAAAGTGCACGTGAAAATGGGAAAGGATGTCCAGCGTGAAGAGGGAAATTCCAAAAAATTATTCCGTGAAACGGGAAAAAGCAGCCTCTTTAAGAGCCTTTGTAAAATATTTTCCCGCCCGTGAAACGGGAAAGTGTAGAAAAAAAATGACGGGATTTCGCGAAAGGGACCCCCCATTGAGGCCCCAATGAAACGATATTCAATCCACCTTTTCAAGTTACATATCAAATTCATGAAGTATTTACATCTCTTAGTCAAAACAGCAAATATTCTGAAAACGGAAAATCCCCACTTTGCATAAAACTTCGAGCAGAAGGATCTAAGAGAGACCTCTTATAAAAAGTTTAAATCTACTCATGTCAGCTTAGTTATAAATGCAAATAAGAATTTGCATAAGACATTATCTTTTCTCATTTAAAGCCTTAATATTTTAAATTTTCCCTAGCTTAATTTCCCTTGAAGGGGGTGCTAAGTTTGGCATTTGTGAACCCACAATGAATCTGAAACTATTTTTTTCACACATTTTGTTGCTAACATATCATATATCATTATTATTACATTGGCATTGGCATTTATTATATTCAAATTTGAACGGTCCAATAGTCAGAAAGTTAAAATTGTTAAAATATTTAAAACAAAATATGTGTTGCGAAACAGCTCTAAAGGCCAATAACAAAATAACGAGATACATGAGTATGTGAGCTGTTAAAAGGGGTGAATTTATAATCTAAAATATGACCTAAAGCACAAAAAACATGGCAAAATAAAAGGATAGAAACAATAAAACGGGTCGACCGATATATTTCGACAAATCTGTCGTCTACGAGTGGGTCGTAATGAATGAAATAGTAGTTAAAAAATAATATATTGTTTACAGGTAAAACATCTTCGACATTGTGTGTATAGTGTTTAAAAATAATGTAATTGATACAGGTAAAAATCTTTGACATTATATGTACACTATTAGCAACATTATCAACATTCCAGCCACTGAAAACATACGACATCGAGNCTTGTCTTAACTGGAGCATGAGTATTTAGTACCTCAACAAATGCATGCTGATATTCCATGTAAGTAGAATTTACTTGTTCCGATGTTGTAATGTTTTCCATACATGGAATTTTAATATTTTGTACATCTAAATTAAAACTGTCTATTAGCACTGTTACTTGCATATCTTGTGGGCAGTGGTTAGGGAGTCTGAAATGATTGCCGACTGGGCAATCCGTATTATTACGGACAGAGCGGATGTGTTCCGCAAAGCGGTCACCCAGTCGTCGGCAGGTCTCCCCTATGTATATCTTATGACACTGCCCACATATGATGGCATATACCAGATTCTGTGTTGTGCATGTGTATCCATTGGGTATGGTAAATGTGTTGTCCGGACCTCGAATTTCGTTGGTTTCAAGAGTATGGGGACAGGTAACACATCTCGATCTTTTACATCCTTTAGTGCCCCTGTAATTAGCCAGCACTACTTTAGATTTTAAGTTACTGCTGACTAGATGCTCGCGAAGAGATTTACCGCGACGAAAAGCCATGAGGGGCACTGATTGAAAAACATCAGCCATCAAGCTGTCTTCCATAACAATGCTCTTAAAATTATTCAAGAGAATGTTGCGGATGGCTATGTTGTGGGGATGGTAATTGAGAACAAGAGGTACTCTGTCATTCTGTGACTTGCGTTTGGGACGCAGAATATGTTGTCTGTTCTGTTTACAAACGGATTCCGAGGCCCTGCCAACAACAGCTTTGGGATATCCCCTTGAAGTGAAGAACGATGTCATTTTGTTACACTGTATTCTGAAATCATCTTCATCACTGCAAAGACGCCTAAGACTTACAAATTGCGACTTAGGAATAGCATCCTTGCAGGTTTTAGGATGAGAAGAGTTGTAATTAAGGTAACAATGAGCATCAGTGGGTTTATGGAAGATCGACGTTTCAATGCCATAGTCGGATACCTTGCATGAAATGTCTAAAAACGCCAATTCCGATTCACTTACAGTGAACGTATATTTTATGGCTGGATGGTAAGACGATACAAAACCAATGAAACTTTGGAGTTCCTGTTCAGAATTACTAGAAACACCGAAAATATCATCTATGTATCTTTTGTAAAGATCAGGAAGGGGACCGTTGAACTCTGTAAACATTTTTTCCTCCAGGTATCCGACAAACAAGCAAGCAAAACTAGGACCCATTTTTGTACCCATGGCAACTCCACCTGTTTGACTGTAAAAATCCCCATTGAACTGAAAAGTATTGAGATTGAGGACAAGTTCCGTCAATCTCAAAATAATGTCCGTGTCAAAATAGGGATTGGGTCTCCTGTCCAAAAAATGTTTGACTGCCAAAATCGCATCAGTATTAGGTATGCTTGTATAAAGGGCAGTGATGTCCATGGTGAAAATCTTGCGCCGTACACCGTTGAATTTTAAATCGTTGAAAATGTTCAAGGCATGGTTAGTATCCTTGACAAATGTCGGGAGAGTTTCAACGATCGGCATGAAAATATCATGCAGCAAACTAGAAATGTTTTCTGTAGGACAGCTGCAAGCTGACACTATTGGTCTTCCTGGGTTATGGAGCTTGTGAATTTTAGGTAGCATATAAAAACGGGAAGTTCTAGGTTCAGAGACAATCAAACGCTTAGCCTCAGACGGAAAAATTTCTGACTCAATGGCATTGGAGATGAGATCTTTGACTAGTTTGTGATTCTCTTTTGTATTATTGTTTTCCAGTTTCTGGTAAAAACGGCCATTAGACAATTGAGATTCAGCTTCCCGAACAT